>CBVK0100189521.1:0-13896 GCA_900067695.1 Picea abies | reverse complement strand
GCACTCAGATCTACGGTCCAGCAGCAGGCGCACCAATGGACGGCTGACGGTATTTTTCGGACCCCCCCAACCAGTCTGCTTTTAATGATGGGGGGGGGGTCCAGAATGGAGTAATTTTCTGGTGGGCCCTCTTCTCTACGTGGCAGACATCCATTGCTCCATACTCCTACCACGTACCACTTACAACTTTCTGACATACCTCTCGTCACCCCAAGACATCATTTTCCACTTTTTCCCCTAAGGGTCACGTCTCATAACTCTGTTAGTCCATTCCCCTTGTTCGCCATCCTTTCACCATGGTCACTTCCCAATCAACACCCACCATGTCACCCGGTCGTATTCGTCATTTGTCATTTATTACTGGATAACTTATCCGTTAGCTTGCTGATCTGTCCCTCGTGCCCAACGGGTATCCGTTTGATCAAAACTACTCTTTCCATTCATTCTCCCATTGCTTACTTTGTCCTCGCGCCCGAGATATTATCCCTATCTTACCTCCGTCCCAGTCAACCGTCCAAAACCACAACCATCCCCACTAATGTTGTTTTTGAATTGCAGGTATTTTCACAGTGATGGCGCCAAAATCCAAGAAAGCAGAAGCCGAGGAAAATCCTTTCCTCCCACCTCCTGTTGATTTCGACAGGATCCATTTGGCCGACAAAGATCATTTAATCGCAGACACCAGGTGCAAATTCGACTTCACGGATTTGCGGTCATGGCTCAAAGAGACTTTCTTAGATCAAAGCGATGAAATTGGGCTCTGGGAGTCCAACCTTCCTCTGTATCTTTTCCCAGGTTCACCATTTCCCTGAATTCGCCCTCAAATGCCAGGTTCATTACCTCCCCGACCAGAGAGCCATAATATCTTCATCAGGAGAAACTCTGTTCTTCATTACACCAGAAGCCATTGATTAGATGATGAAGATACCCAGAGCTGAATCCGTGTCCCCTGTCAATCTCGAAGTCATCACAGAGCTGTACCAGAAACTATCATTCCCTTAGAGAGCCCTGATTTTCAAGCTTTTCCTCCCTCAGGTTGCCCAACTCCCCAAGACAAATCCCCCATACCCTTCCTCCCTGTTCTCAGAGAAGGGAAACCAAGTCATTTCATCGCTCTGTGCTCTGCTTGGTTATTTTTCCGACAAATGGGTGGATGAACCCATATTAGGTTTTATGTCCATCTTCTCCAAAGAAGAAAAACCCACCACTCACTTCGACTAAAACACTTTCCTGGCGGACAATATTCATGAGCAGTTCTCAAATTTCGCCTCAGAAGGCATGTTCCAGTATTCCTCAATATTGGCATACATGTTCACTTTCTTTCAAGCAGACAGGTTCTCCTTTTCAATGCAGAAAATGGACAAGGACCGGAGACCGCAAGCGGTAACAACTTGGACTTCATTACTTAGACAAAATTCAACAGAGTTCTATTTCAAACAGTTTATCGAGCAGTTCTACCATCCAGTGGTAAGCATGCTCAACGACAGACCTGAACCAAGAATAAATGAGGAGATTTAGAGGATTTTACGCCTCTCAGACCTTGCAAAAATTGGAGATTGGTATCTTTACCAAAACCACACCGAGATCAGAGTATATGGATGCGAGTTAGCTCCATACAAACTTCCCAAGTATCTTCCCATGAGGATATTTTCCCTGGAGTACATAAGGCAAATGGTTAACTCCGATGACATACATTTTGTGTCTTTGAAAAAGAAACAACAACTTAGAATTAAAGGGAAAATAGGGTCTTTCATCTGCAATAGCCGAGGCGCTGGGGAGGAAGCAGACAAACTGTTTAAAGAAATGAAGTTTTATGTTAGTTTCATATGGCACTATGATCCGTGCGGGATAATTTCTGAGATGAAGATTAAAAATAAAAATGTCCCATATGTTCATACACCCAAGCCTGAGATAGAGAAGTTCGCAAATCAAACAAAATGGGAGCCGAACACTCTGGCCGAGATAGAACAGCAGGACCCTTCGGTCATCATCTCATAGACTACTACACCACAGGTTCCCAAGGAGAAGAGACCCAGGAAGGATACTTCACCTTCCATCACTGAAGTCTCGGCTGGAGATTTCCAATTACACACCAAAAGGCCAAAAACCAGTCATACACTTGACACGACTGGTGAAAAGGAAATCCAATCCACTGCAACTATGAAAGATGATCGGTCACTTCTGAGCACAAGCAACAAGCAAATCATGTCTACAGTTTTTCCTAAGAATCCCATGAATACTCCACTGGTCGACCAGGTGAGTAAAGTAGGACCAAAGTTGAGTGTTTTTGAGAAGTATGACCTGATCAAAAACAAAAATCAGACAATGACCAGCAGTACTTATGCTCAGTTTTGGAAACAAACTTCAACGACACAACACAGACTGTTGTCTGCATTCGATACAAAGAAGGGTAGAATGCACATGGATTTTCTGCAGGCACAGGTGCCAGACCCGAAAGCCATCACTGATTACAAAAGAGCAACATTTGAGTTTCATACTAGAGATGTGCATCCCGCTGATCAGATGGATCTGCACAGGAAAACTGGAGAAATGGTTTTCTTTACATTGGCAAATGCTTCTACTGCGGTTGCTAAATTACAGATATCTCTGAGCAATGTTTAGACACAACTGAAATTAGAAAAGATATCATCCTTTGCAAAATATAATAGAATTAAGACGTTGGAAGAATTGGTCCTCAAGATCGGGTATGACCCCTCGAATGTGAAAGCAGTTGAGGAGATGTTAAAAAAGAAAAATGCCAATATAGAATCTCTGAGGAAACAGTTGAAACTGCCACCAACAGAAGATGCACATGAAAAGGAGATAGCTGAGACATAAGGGGAAAAGGATGAGATGCTCAGGTTGATTATGGAGAAGAATGCACAATTGAAAGAGATGGAAGCAGAACTGGAAAGGTTAGTGAAAGAGAAGGAACAATCAAAGCCTATGGAAGTCATTCCATTGAGCGCAGTTCCACTCACAGGAGTAAGAAGAACATATACAAGGAGAATCCCCTCAGCAAAAACTCCTTCAACAACTCCACTGACAGCTCTGGAGAAGACAATAGAACTGACAAAATCCATGGAAGAGATGAATTTGCAAGAGACAGAGATTAGCAGACTTAAAAAGGAGGTTGAGAACCTTCAGGAACTCAAGTCTTCTTACCAAACCAACTACTCCAAGGAGAAACAAACATCAGACAAACTCAAACAAGAATTGCAACAGCTTCAAAAGCAAACAGTGGCAGGAAAAACACTTGCTGAGGTCAAGGAAAGTGTCTGGATGGATATCACCAAGTCCGTAAATGAAATATGGCTAATGGTACAAATCATGTTCGAGAAAAATGAACTAGTGCAAAGAAGCAAACAGGCTATTGAGAAAATAAGAGGAGAATTGCGAGAGATGCCCATAGAAGCCACTGAGATCATTACATTCCTGAATTCAAAAACCAGAGAAGATTTAGAGGATTTGAAAATTGAAGATAGGACGGAGACCATCCTCGAGGTCAAGAGGGTCCTGACCAAAAGAGGACTGATGCTACAGTTGGAGGACAAAGTCCAGACTATGGACATAGGAGTGCAAAGATTTTTCAGCAAAATTGAAGCTCTGCAGAAGAAAGGCCTCCCTGGATTAAGGGTCATAAATGAAAAGTTATTGACACTTTCTGATTATAAAAAGAAACTAGCCACCGTGGCTAAAGATAGTTCGAAATTCTCGGGAATACAGGGCAGTATCACAGGCAAGGCGTTCTTAGAAGCTTTACAGTCAAACATCAACATACAACACGAGATCCGATACATTTTCATCGTCAAGCGAACTTTTGCCAAGTATACAGAGATGGATGAAGTATACCGAAGACTACTCAAAGTCGTCGTTCCCAGTCACCTTCGATGGGAAGAGTTATGCAATCTGATCGAGTAGGAGATGAGGTATCCAAGCCTAGTCAACTATCCAATCAGACGAGGTCGTGCAGAGGACTCACCAACGGTTTACCCCAGAAATCAACATGAAGATTTCAACACATCATCAAACAATTCCTAAATTTTTGTATCTTGTTGAGTTAGTTAGCTAAATTTAGAATTTGCCACGTCCTGATCTTTAATGACATGATCGTATGTAATTTTTGATTATAAATACTTCAAACTTTGAAGTACCAAGGGTTGATCTTTACGCCCTATAAGCCAGAAAGGCTGTAATTTTTATCAAGAGATCTTCCAGTAATACAAAGGGACGTTTCACAGGATTCTCGCGTGTTGTTCATTGGTGATGTTTTCTTTTCTATGTTAAATGTTTTTCTCCCTCAGTTGTGATATTGTTTTCTAATCTAATCTTTTAAAAGTAGCGCATGTTGCAGGATTTATCTTTGTATACCCTATTTCCGGATTTGAAAGATCTAAATGTTTATCTTTATGATATTACAGTGAAGAAATTCTTAAATGCTTCTTTACTTTAATTGATATTCTCATCTTTTCTACTATTCATCACTTTACTGCTAAAGAATCCAATGAATGCATTATCTTTCCCTGTGAAAAGAATCTTTTAATTTATGTTTAGATCTCTATCTTTATAATACAGACCCCATAGCCCAATGGAGGCGTAAAACCCTTTTCAGCCAACTTAACAAAAAAAAAAACAAACCATTCAATCTTATTTTGTTTAACTAGCCTAATATATCAAAGTTAAAACATAGCTAAATCATACAGAGAGATCCCTCTCTGAAACTAGTAGGTCTAGATTCCAGTTTTGAAGTGGTTGGATAAAGTTACCTCTTGTAAATTTCTTCTACTCTAACAACCTATGGGAATTTACAGAGCATTAACATAGTGGCGACCATACTGGGGAACTAAACAAACACTCAACCCCATGGTTTCTTTTCCCCTAGAAGAAAACTTTGTTTCTGAACAAATTATAAATCTGAGAAAGAAATAATGTTCATAGGTTGTTAAATGCTTGTACATAGTAATTTCGGATTCATAAAAATAAAAATATATAAAAATTAAAAAAAAAATCTGGCTCCTAAAAGAGCTTATACTTGATCCCACCCAGACCCGAAACCTGTGATAGCAACTGATAATCTAGAACAATTACTCAGAAAGAAGACCATTGCAGAAGGTTCAGGGAGTCATAGTCCCCTTCACAGGTCTCCTTCTCTTCCAGAGGAACTTGTTGCCCTTCAAGATCTCGACTTTGACACCATTTTTGAACAAAGCCTATTTAGAACGAAATCTGATAGCTTTGTGACTGAAACTATTTTAGATCCAACCATCCTACAACCTCGGACCCCTGAAATACTATCTCCCACTGCAAAACTTCAAACCGCTCACTCTGTGCCAGCTAGTCCCTCATCCTCCTCATTCTTGCCACCGCCTCACCTATCATCTAGGTTGTTGTCCCGCCTCCTCCACCTATCATGGTAGCCAGATATGCTCCCTTGGTATTGGCTGCACCTCTACACGCTATGCCCCAGGATTATCAAATGAGACTCCCACAGTTCGATGGTACAGGGCCCTTTAACGCACAACAACACATTGATAAAATGAATGACTATTTTGACTTGCAGGAAGTGGATGAAGTTGACGTTCAAATGAGACTTTTTGTGTAGAGTTTGACTGGGGACGTTAAGAAATGGTACAAAGGCTTACGTGCTGCTTCAGTGGTCGACCTTACAGCGTTTCAAAGAAGTTTTCTGGACAGATGGGAGGTAAAGAAAAATCCTCTCTAGATCTTGTCAGAATATGAAAACATCAGAAGGAATCGAGGAGAGACAGTACAAGACTACTGCACCCACTTCAACAATCTGTACAATGCGATTCCAACCG
The DNA here is from genome assembly GCA_900067695.1 of Picea abies. Taxonomy (NCBI): domain Eukaryota; kingdom Viridiplantae; phylum Streptophyta; class Pinopsida; order Pinales; family Pinaceae; genus Picea; species Picea abies. Next base: position 8,077 of record CBVK0100189521.1, on the reverse strand, counting down.
ATATTAAACCCCCACAAGGTTTGGCACTGATAAAATTCCCTGACGGTTTCAACGCTGATATGTCATATCAATTAAGGGAAAGAAACTCCACCACCCTGGAGGACATGCAGAAAAGCACAATAAGTGTAGAGGCCAACTTGTTGGCTAAAAGGGCATGACAGAGGACGAAAAGGAGATTCATGATTAAAGAGGAACCTTCCCCATCTTCTTCTGACGCCAAAATGGATTCATTAGCTAGAGCAATGGAAAGGATGATGGAGAGACTTACTATAGTCGAAAGAAATCATCCTAGAGAAAACCAACCGGCTCCACAAATTCAGAATCCTAACTTTAGAAGAAATCTTCCTCAAATCATGCAGAGAGATCCTAGGGATCAAAGAGAATAGAGGGGTCCTAATCAACAAATCAGACCCCCCCTACAGGAAAATTATGCCAATGAAGGTGAAGAGGTAATTGAAGAATTAGTGGACACACACATAAACCTCATGGGCATTCACGATAACGAAGGAATTTTCCTTACTCAGGAAGAGCAAGAACTTTTCCTTCTATCTCAAACAAAGTTGAGTGAGGAAGCCAAGGAAACTGAACAACAGGCATTTGAAAATGCCATGATGGAGATATAATCTGCGAAGTAAAAAGACAGATGAAAATTCCCCAAAAAAGGTAACCGAAATGAAGAAAACAGTCAAAACCAAGAAATCTCTTGAGCCTTCTACCAAGAAGGTCCTCGAGAAAGGTTATGATGAAACTCCAACAAAAAGAAACCCTACCATTTTACAAAGATCAACACAGATTGAGGTTTCATCAACCAACTGACCAAATACTTCCGCCCAAAAAACTATGGTGGATAGATCAGAATTGCTGAGCCAAAGAAGAGCACCTACTCCTTTCAACCTCGAAGGGGAATTAGCCAAAGTGAAAATTCCCATTCCCCTTTCCGAGTTGATGAGTAAGAACGCTTACCAATCATAGGTGATCAAAGTGATGAGCATTGAGCCTGATATAGGCACGAAGGCCTTAACCGTTAGATCAATGAATCATTCAGACACGGTAAATCTTACCGATGATCAACCTGAACTCCTGTTTGGCCCTGAAGTTGATGGTCAGATTGACAATGGTGCTGACGCTCCTTTTTACATTAGCCTTAATATACACGACCTGATTCTGCACAATGCTATGTTAGATTCGGGTGCTTCCCATAACCTGATGCCTAAAGTAGTGATGGAAAAACTGCGACTCGAGGTCACCAGACCTTACAAGGATTTACACTCTTTTGACTCTAGCAAAGTCAGATGTATCGGGTTGATCAAGGACTTACGTATCACCCTAGTTCAGATTCCAGCAAAAAACATGGTTCTGGATGTGGTAGTCACGAACATTCCCCCGAAATATGGTATGTTGCTGTCCAGGTCTTGGGGGGCTAAGTTGAAAGGCACTTTGCAGTTGGATATGTCATATGCCACCATCCTAGTATTCAGACAACAAAGAAGACTGTATAGAGAGACGCTGATGAAATATATGGTCAATAGTCAGGAAAAGCCCCATAACTATCCCCTGTACTCTGCTCACTCTGATCTAGATTCCTTCATCCTGTATAACGACGACAATATGGGAGAACAAATTGCTCAGCTGGAAGAAGATACATTTGACCCGAACGAAGACCAAGAAATCACTAAGGCAAAAGGGAAGAAACTTGTAATAAGCGAAGAATTGCCAACAGATTTCTGGAGCATGGACTTCGATGGAGATGTAAGCAAAGAAGGAGTTGGAGTAGGAGTTTGGTTGCACAATAAAAAATCCAGGTATTCGGAAAACCATTCTTACAAACTGAATTTTCAATGCACTAACAACATACCTGAGTACGAAGCTTTGATGCTCGGCCTGAAACTACTAAAGAAGGCTGGTGCCAAACAAATCATGGTAAGAGGCGATTCTGAATTAATTATCAAACAAATTAAAGGTGAGTATGCATCAAAACATCCCAGGCTTAGAGCTTATAGAAACGCTGTTTTGGATGCCCTTCAATGTTTCACTGAAGTTGATTTGCAGGTGATGCCCAGGGGATAGAACATTTTAGCAAATGGTTTAGCTACGTCAGTAGCTACATGCAAGATACCTTTTCGTTCCACTCGCCCGTACACGGTGGAGGTAAAGTGCAGATCGACTGTCCCAGACAACATTAGACACTGGCAGGTATTTGGGAACGATGACCAAATTGAAGATTTTCTACAATGTAAAAATGATTTCGAGTGTACAAACATAGACGTAGAAAACGATGATGAAAATGTGAATAAATCTGTTTTTGGAAATACTAGTTTAAATAAAATAGATTCAAAAGAATCAGGCGAAGATGAGATAGATTCCGATGTTTTGCATTTAAAGAGTAATGTTTTACCTAGGGGTTTAGTTCCGTTAGAAGACTTATTTGATTTTAATGATGTAGCTAAAAAACCTAAAATTGAAGCCAGTGGGAAAGAGGTTGAAGACTGTAACATAGGGACAGAAGAGAAACCCAAGATGGTAAAACTTTCCAAATCTTTACCCCCTGAGCAGAAACTCAAATACATTGAACTTTTCAAGGAATATGTGGATGTGTTTTCTTGGGGTTATGAAGACTTAAAATCTTATGACAGAAGCATCATTCAACATAGGATCCCGATAAAAGAAGATCAAAAACCTTTCAGACAAAAACTTAGGAGAATCAATCCCAAGTTACTTCCCCGGATAGAAAAAGAAATAAAAAAGATGTATGATGCTAAAATCATAGTTCCTTTACAATTTTCCAGATGGGTTTCAAATCTGGTCCCGACCCGAAAGAAAACTGGGGAAATCAGGCTTTGCATTGATTTCTGAAACTTGAAAAAGGTTTCCCTAAAGGACAACTACCCACTGCCAAAAATGGACCATATATTACAAAAGGTAGTTGGATCCAGCCGAATCTCCTTACTGGATTGTTTCTCAGGCTATAACCAGGTTCTCGTTCACCCAGATGATCAAGAGAAAACAACTTTCACAACACCTTGGGGTACCTTCATGTACGTGAAGATGCCTTTCGGTTTGATGAATGATGGAGCCAATTTCCAAAGAGCGATGGACATTGCTTTTGTGGAAGAACTTGGCAGATTTATTGTCATTTATCTGGATGACGTAACTATTTATTCCTAGTCCGATGAAGAGCACTTGCGACATCTCCGACGAGTGTTTGAGAAATGCAGGAAATTTGGGATTTCTCTAAATCCTAAGAAAATCCTTTTCGGATTAGAGGAAAAGGTAAACTGTTGGGGCACATAATCTCTAAGGATGGAATTAAGATAGATCCCAACAAAATAGAAGCCATTCAAAAACTGGAACACCCAAGGAATATCAAAGAGTTACAATCGTTCATTGGAAAAATAAACTTTTTGAGAAGATTCATACCTAACCTGGCTGAGCTTCTCAGGAACATCACCAACAAGTTAAAAAAGGACACAAAAACAAAATGGGACATTGAATCCAAGCAGTCTTTTGAACAAGTTAAACATGCACTCACACAGGCTCCAGTCTTGATCAGTCCTGATTTCACCAAGTATTTTTACCTTTTTTCTTTCGCTTCTGAACATACCATTGCAACAATATTACTACAGAAAAACAACGAAGGGTATGAACAACCCATAGCCTTTTTCAGTAAATCTTTAAGATATGCTTCTTTGAATTATAAAATAATGGAGAAACAAGCTTTTGCCCTAGTAAAATCCATAAAGGATTTTAGAGTATATATTCTCCATTCCCACACCATCACATACATTCCAAATGTAGTAGTGAAGGATATTTTAACCCAGGACAATCCAAATGCCAGAAGAGGAAAATGGATTGCTATCATTCTGGAGTATGACATAGAGATTAAGCCTACTAAACTGATTAAAGGTCAAGGTCTAGCAAAGTTAATGGTGGAATCCAATTTCCATGCTCTTGATATTAATTTCTTAGTTGCAGTAGATGGACAGGGAGAGCAGGCGACTCCAAGCGTGAAAGAGGTATTTCTGAACTCTCCATGGTACGCAGACCTGATATTTGTTTTTCATAACTTACAAGCTCCCCCTAGTCTGACCAAAACTAAAGCTAGGTTTTTGCAATTGAAAGCACTAAATTTTTTCATTCTAGAAAGCAATCTTTATTGGAAGGATCCTGGAGGTATTTTGTTGAAGTGTCTGTTAAAGGATGAAGCTGACAAAGCATTGCAGGATTTTCATGCAGGAGACTATGGTGGTCACCTGAGCTGGAAGACCACAACTAATAAAATCCTCAGAGCTGGGTTCTATTGGCCTACATTATTTGCTGATGTGCATCAGAAGGTGACTTCATGCCATAAATGTCAGGTGTTCGAGGGAAAAAAGAAGCTCCTCCCTTTGCCCTTGAAACCAATCTCTGTTGAAGCTCCTTTCTAGCAATGGGGATTAGACTTTATCAGAGAAATACATCCTCCCTCTTCGGGCCAACACATATGGATTCTTACTGCTACGGATTATTTCACAAAATGGATCGAAGCTGTACCAAGCAGGCAAGCTACTGATTCTGTCATTATTAAATTTTTAGAAAATAATATCTTGTCTCGTTTTGGGTGTCCAAGAAAAATTATAACTGACAATGCAGCTGCTTTCCGATCCATGAAGCTCATAAAGTTTTGCAACCGGTATCATATCGGTTTGGGACATTCCACAACTTATTACCCTCAGGGAAATGGGCTGGCAGAGTCATCCAATAAAACCCTGGTGAACATTATTAAGAAAACGTTGCAAGAAAACAAAAAGTCATGGCACAACAAGTTGGTTTTCGCACTATGGGCCGACATACTAACCACCAAGAGGTCAATTGGTATGTCTCCATATCAGTTGGTCTATGGAACTGAAGGAGTTTTTCCTACCTCCTTAGGGGTTCCTGTCATGAAATCGCTGCAAGAGATGCAAGCCGAGACGAACGATTTCCAAAGAAGGATAAACCAGATGATCCACTTGCAACAGTCCAGAGAAGAAGTATACAACAAAACTCAGGTTGTCCAGGATAACATAAAAAGGATCTTTGATAAAAGAACTAAAGAAGATGGCTTTGAGCTAGGTGACCTGGTTCTGAGATGGAATGCCCGAAATGAAGATAAGGGGAAGCATGGAAAATTCGATAGTCCATGGAAGGGACCTTACATAATTCACGCATTCAGAGGAAATAATGCTTTCCTGCTCAACAACAATGATGGGACCAATCTGCCAGGAGGACCTGTGAATGGCAGAATGCTGAAGCACTACTCACCTCCTCAGTAGGGACCTTGAGTCACACCTTTCCATTGTACAAATCATTTTATTGTTCTTACAAGTTTTTGAGTGAATAATTTTTATCAGATCTTTGAAGCCCGCAGAGAAGGCCCAAAGCCATTGAACATTGTCATCAAACTTTCAAAAATAAAACAAATCAAACAACAAAGGCAACTGTGGAGAAAGTTTTTCAGAACATCAGAAAATAATATTCTTGGCACTTCACAAGGAGAGTACCATCCCCAGGTGGAGCCGCTGTTATAACCCTATAATTTATAGGATCAACCAGTGACTACAAATTTTATCCTTTCATTGTTTTGGTTGCCAAATGATTTTTCATTCTGCAAAATGATTTTTCATTCTGCAAATAATTTGAGAAAAAAGAAAGAAAAAGAAAAAGAAAAGAAAAGAAAGAAAAATAAAAAGAAAAAGAAAAAGAAAAAGAAAAGAAAGAAAAAGAAAAAGAAAAAGAAAAAGAAAAAGAAAAAGAAAAGAAAGAAAAATATATATTATCCCCGTCTTATCCTCGCACCAGATATATTATCCCTGTCTTACCTCCATTCCTGTCAGCCATCCAAAACCACAACCATCCCCACTAACGTTGTTTTTGAATTGCAGGTATTTTCACAGTGATGGCGCAAAAATCCAAGAAAGTAGAAGCCGAGGAAAATCCTTTCCTCCCGCCTCCTATTGATCTCGACAGGATCCATTTGGCTGAAAAAGATCATTTAATCGTAGAAAATAGGTGCGAATTCGACTTCGTGGATTTGTAGTCATGGATCAAAGAGACTTTCTTAGATCAGAGCGATGAAATTGGGCTCTGGGAGTCCAACCTTCCTCTGTATCATTTCCCCCAGGTTCACCATTTCCCTGAATTCTCCCTCAAATGCCAGGCTCATTACCTCCCCGACCAGAGAGCCATAATATATTCATCAGGAGAAACTTTTTTCTTCATTACACTAGAAGCCATTGATCAGATGATGTAGATACCTAGAGCTAAATCCGCGTCCCCTTTCAATATCGAAGTCATCACGGAGCTGTACCAGAAACTATCATTCCCTCAGAGAGCCCAGATTTTCGAGATTTTCCTCCCTCAGGCCACCCATATCCCCAAGACAAATACCCTGTACCCTTCCTCCCTGTTCTCAGAGAAGGGAAACCAAGTCATGTCGTCGCTCTGTGCTCTGCTTGGTTATTTTTCCGAGAAATAGGTGGATGAACCCATATTGGGTTTTCTGTCCATCTTCTCCACAGAAGAAAAACCCACCACTCAGTTCAACTACAACACTTTCCTAGCGGACAATATTCACGAGCTGTTCTCAAATTTTGCCTCAGAAGGCATGTTCTGGTATTCCTCAATACTGGCATACATGTTCACTTTCTTTCAAGCGGACAGGTTCTCCTTTTCAATGCAGAAAATGGACAAGGACGGGAGACCGCATGCGGTAACAGCTTGGACTTCACTACTTAGAAAAAATTCAATAGAGTTCAGTTTCAAACAGTTTATCGAGTAGTTCTACCATCCAAAGGTGAGCATGCTCAGCGACAGACCTGAACCAAGAATAAATGAGGAGATTCAGAGGATTTTACGCCTCTCATACCTTGCAAAAACTGGAGATTGGTATCTTTACCAAAACCACACCGAGATCAGAGTATATGGATGCGAGTTAGCTCCATACAAACTACCCAAGTATCTTCCCGTGAGGATATTTTCCCTGGAGTACATAAGGCAAATGATTAACTCCGATGACATACATTTTGTGTCTTTGAAAAAGAAACAACAACTTAGAATTAAAGGGCAAATAGGGTCTTTCATCTGCAATAGCCGAGGCACCCGGGAGGAAGCAGACAGACTGTTGAAAGAAATGAAGTTTTATGTTAGTTTCATATGGCACTATGATCCGTGCGGGATAATTTCTGAGATGAGGATTAAAAATAAAAATGTCCCATATGTTCATACACCCAAGCCTGAGATAGAGAAGTTCACAAATCAAACAGAATGGGAGCCAAACACTCTGGTCATCATCTCACAGACTACTACACCATAGGTTCCCAAGGAGAAGAGACCCAGGAAGGATACTTCACCTTGCATCACCGAAGTCTCGACTGAAGATTTCCAATTACACACCAAAAGGCCAAAAACCAGTGATACACCTGACATGGTCAGTGAAAAGGAAATCCAATCCACTGCAACTATGAAAGATGATCGGTCACTTATGAGCACAAGCAACAAGAAAATCATGTCTACAATTTTGCCTAAGAAGCCCACGAATACTCCACTAGTCGACCAATCGAGTAAAGTAGGACCAAAGTTGAGTGTTTTTGAGAAGTATGACCTGATCAAAAAGAAAAATCAGACACTGACCAACGATACTTATGCTCGGTTTTGGAAACAGACTTCAACGACACATCACAAACTATTGTCTGCATTCGATACAAAGAAGGGTAGAATGCACATGGATTTTCTGCAGGCACAGGTGCCGGACCCGAAAGCCATCACTGATTACAAAAGAGCAACATTCGATTTTCATACTAGAGATGTACATCCCACTGATCAGATGGATCTGCATAGGCAAACTGGAGAAATGGTTTTCTCCACGTTGGAAAATGATTCTATTGCGGCTGCTAAATTACAGATATCTCTGAGCAATGGTCAAACACAATTGAAATTAGAAAAGATATCATCCTTTGCAAAAGCTAATAGAATTAAGACGTTGGAAGAATTGGTCCTCAAGATCAGGCATGACCCCTCGAATGTGAAAGCAGTTGAGGAGATGTTAAAAAAGAAAAATGCC
>CBVK0100189520.1:0-13896 GCA_900067695.1 Picea abies | reverse complement strand
CCATGTCTAGGACCATGTGGGCCTCGAGACATGATCTCCTAGTTATCCCTAGATATCGGGGATAACAGGCCCCATAAAATATTAAAGGTGGTTATAACCACCCAGTTGGAGAAGTCGGCCCTGCCAGTGAAGAGACACTTCACACGTGCCAGTCTAATATAAATAAGGAGGCTAGCGCCTCACTTAGACACACAACTCACTTGCTCATTTCATGAGACAAGTTCCGGATCTGTAGTTAGAGAGGAAGGAGAGAGAGTGGCGCATAGCTGGGAGAGGACTTTCTGTATTAGTTTAAGAGATCTCTTGGCATTGTATTGGCTATCTATATCAAGGAAGTTTTGCTGGGTTTTCTTCCCCTAGAGGGTTTCCCAGTATAAATGTTGTCTCTCTTGTGATTGTGTATTTCTCAGTGATCTTGTCTTTATGTTGTTGTTATCTATTGAAATGCAAAGAACTATAATAATGGCATAAACATTAACAGTCACATTGATAAGACCAAGCCCTCCCTCATCCTTGGGCATTGTACATACACCAGATGGCATTGGAGGAAGGCCCCTCTCTCCATCATACTTAGACAAGAAATAAGATTGAGGAATCTGCTCAAGTCATCAAAACTGTTCTTGGCAAGGGAACTAGCAAGAAATATAATAAACATTAGAGGCTTGAAGAATGCCCCCAACAACCGAGAGCTTCCTTGCAAAGGGGAGATCTCATGATGCTAGACATGCAATTTGTTTTGAAGTTGTTGTAAACACCAATCCCACATAGATACCAGTGACAACCCCAAACTAAAAGGGATGCCTAATTACCTAACAATCACTTTAGGCTGAATGTATGTCCAAGCTATAGGTATCCAATTTGATGGAGAATCCAACCCAAACAACCATAAGTCTGTCTTATGGTGACTAACCACAACACTTGAAGCAGAGTAGAAAGTGTCCAAGCATGCATGAGCCATGTTACCACCTAAACTAGCATCCAAGTAGAAAGCCCAACCATGGATGCTACCTTGGGGCAGCAAGACGGGAATCGCACCACAGTCACCTCATTACAACATCCTAGTCACTTTAGGCTATCTCCAAAGGCCAAGGGGGTTATCCTTATTTACCAATGATAGATCTTAAGCAAATATTCTTTAGTGAATTAATCTATGCAAGCTTATGATTTACTTCAATGAATTCAACAAATATATGACAATGTAAAATACAAGGATTCCAAGTTCCAACAAGTAATTAAATACCTTTAAGATAACACTTCAATAGCAATAGCATAGAACCACAATTATCCACTTAAAGAGATATGAATTAGGAGCTAGTGGATGTGTGCAAAATCTGATTGTAAAGTATTCATGCAAGAATAACTTCAAATTTGCATTATATTGATTATCATCCCAAGAAAGTGAAACTTAGAAGAGGCTACTTGGAAAGAAACTACTTTAAGCTAGTTAAAACTTAAAACCACAAGAGATGAAGTCGTTTAGCATAAAATCACTATATGAGATGTGTTTTTAGGTGTCGATCAATTATATGCTGAATTATTGACAAGCTTTACCACTGTCTTAGACTTTCCAATCTGTTTTACTAAAGAATTAATGCAGAATTCCAGACTTGAAGTGAGAAAGAAATCAATCCAAGAGCAATATTACCACTTTTAAGCAAGACATCTTGGATGCTTCAACTAGGGTTATAAGATATGCAACAAAAATAGCAGTCCAAGTTACTTCGAATCAAGCTCACAATAGATATATCAATGAGATTAAGAAAGAACTTGAAATGAAAGGTAAATTCCCCCTAGGGTTTATGAATGTTAGCTTTAGAATTTACCAAGGTAATCTCCAAATAAAAGAGATGCAATTAACACCCAATTAGAGATGAATTTCACCACTAGAAAAGAATAATAGAATTGCAGCGACCTTCTAGTAAATGAAATAGATGCTAGGTCTAGTTATTAATGTTCTTTTAAGGCATAAAACCTAGCTTTACGGTTTAGGAAAATCTGTTTTTTTCTTCTTTTATGCAATTTCCAGATTTGTATAAACCTCAAAATCAACCCAAAATAGGATAAATAAACCTTCAAAGTACAAAAATTATGGGCTGATCCTTTTTAGGGTTTGAAGATAAGAAAATAAGCTCACACCCTAACTATTCTAGTCTAGAAAATGAAATAAGCAATTAACTTTGTGCTAGACTAGGAAAGAAATTTAATTGATGATTTTCCTTTGATTCTCTTAGATTTGTTTCTAAAAAAAATTAAAAGAAAGGAATTTTGATTTTGTAGTTTTCATTGGTTGTTAGGAGAAGACACATGCCTTTTCTAACTTGGGCTTATGGGGTCAAGAAGAATGCCCTTCTTCAAATTTGGTCTATTTTATCCTTAAGGATTAGGATTAAGAGACTAGAACCCAAAGGGAAGAGTAGTCTCTTATCTAATCAAGATAAATTATGGAGACCAAGTCCATACTAGAAGGGGTCCCAAATGGAGCACTTCATCCAACAAGATCGACTATAGCTTGATAAAAATACCAATACCCTTGCTAGGCTTCCAAAGATAGACAAAGCAAGGAATTAAGAAAATATCAAACTAACAAAAGAAGAAGGAGAAGATTTACCCCAAAAAGTCTTCCCTCCAAGTGGTAATCTTACCCCTCAAATGGATCGACCATGAAATCTTGTAGTAGTCTTGAACATACACAATCAACCTTTAATGCACCAAAATAGAAAGCCAAGAGAGAAGAGCTCCAAGAATTGACACCAATGCCTCAATAGGTAGATATTTAACAAAATTGTATTCTCAAAGTAGCCACCAACAACAATAGATTGGAATGAGAGGAGGAGTCTCTTTTATAGAGGAGGCTTCATTAAGTATATCATTCAATAATATTTTCTATCTCCTTAGATCTAGCCTAGGAGATCTAACAATTGACTTGTCTTCCAACTAACTAAATGGAGACTAAGTCAAGAAATACATAAAATACAATGAAGATGTGCCCCACCAGGAGTGGCAGTCGTCCCTATAGGGAGGTTGAACTAGGGTTTGTTGCCGTCCTTATACACACTTGCAAACGTGAGCTAAGTCCTGCTCACTTAGTGTGTCCTTGGAGACACAATGCCTAGGTTCAAAGCCCACGCTGTCACTTTGACTTGAACCTCTTCTGTCTAGGCTTACTCCTAGGGAAGCCAAGGGGGGTAGACCCTAGTTACTAGATGAATTCTAAGAGTTAATTTTAGTTTATTAAAGGTGAGGGGAAGCTAGCCTATATGGCAAGCAAAAATGCAAATGCAAATCGTTAGAATGAGAATCAAGCCTTTCCCTAAGTCAACTATTACTAGTGCCTAAGGTTGGGCAAAGGGTCAATTAGATTACACAATTAAAGGATTAAATACAACTTATACAAGAGATAAATAATGCTATAGGATACACCAAGAATTACGTTACAATTGAGATATACAAATTGAAATACAAGATAGCTTATAATGAACAAGTAGAGCTAGTTGATTTCACAATATACATGAAAGAGATAGTTAGATAAATGAAACATTCAACTCACAAAATGAAATGATGAAATATATCATACATGAAACTTTATGAAGAAAGAAAAACCACTTTAGATGACATTGCAAATATACAAAGGAAATTAGATTATACATCAATCACATGAGACACCAAAATGTAGATATTGCCTTGAAATGTTAATTGCTTGAAATACCCAAATGTATGAAAAATGAATTGCCTTAAAAGTGATTGTGAAACTTAAAATGAAAACTTGCTTGAAAATGAAACACACCACCATAAGATTGTTTGCAAAATGAATCACACCACCACAAGATGGCTTGCAAAATGAAATTGAGATATTATGTTGTGAAATGAAATTGTGTTGCAAGTGTTATGAATGTAGTGTGTAACTTGATTTTAGTAAATTTTATGTGTCACTTTGATTAGGGGGATCAAGTGTGAATGATTGTGTCCTAGACTATGTGACTACCCCAAAACCATTATTATTCTGACCAAAAGGGAGTGCTGGGTGCTCAAAAAGTATGGCAACGAGGCCTACCCTAGCTCTGCAGGTCAAACCCAAAGTTTGCAAGGTACTCCACCCGGAGGACGCCGAGCGTTGTGAGATAGTCCCCGACCTAGCACCTCGAGCTTCTTTCCAAGTCTTTTATTTTATGGTGCAAGAACAACAATTGGTTGTGGATGCCTAATTACTACCTCCAACCTTTGCCCTTTCTTGTCACCCAGGATCCAACTAAGTGGCAAGGGGAGAGAATACGGGGCAAACGTTGGGAAATAAATTTTACTTTGAGCAATGATTTTAATATTATAACAAGCCTTCCGTTATTGCAAGGAATGGCTAGGGGCCACCCTCTTGCATGATGGGGCAAAGTAAATGTATTGAGATGCTTTATTAGTTTGCCTTAAACAAATAATGAAATTAGATTATTGCTTGCTTTACAAAATAGATGAAATTATTGTTGCCTCACAATTCCGGTCATGTGGAGGCGCAATGCCTACCGTTTGGCCAATGTGGGTATAAATAAAGAATTAAAATTAAATTGCTTGAAAGAATGAAAAGACTTGAAAGCAAAACTACTCTAACAATGGCACTAGTGGAGGCACAATGCCTACCTTATTGGCCAAGTTGGGTATTATGTAAAAAAATAGAAGACTTTTGAAAATGAAAATGCAAACCCCACAACTATGGCACAAGTGGAGGCACAATGCCTACCGTTTTGGCCAAGTATGGGTGTAAAAATGAAAAACAAAAATGAGAAATCCTAACTATTTCAATATCAGATTTTTAAAGTAACTTTGCAAGAAGGCACACCCAAGAGACTCTCAAGGGTGGCTTACAATCACTTTAGAAGGGTATAAGGAGGGTGGACTTGATGTCCAACTTTAAGATGCCCTTTGGAGGCCTTTGGGACTAAATGGCTTGTAGCAATTCTCCCTTTAAGCTAGAACTCTGCAAGAAATAATGTTAAAGGATACCCTTCAAAATGCTACAAAACCATACAATTTGTCATATAGATTAGCCCAAAAGAACAATAAAATTAAATAGAAAATTTGAGATCTTTATGAAACTTCTATGGTATATTCCATATCATAACAATACATTAGAAACATGAAGAGGAAAGGGAAACAATAGTTAGATAATTATTACAACTTTGAAAAGTTAAAGAGAGTTGGCTCTCCACTCTAGAGCCAATCCTTCAACCCTTAGTGACTTCCAATAAGCTTCCCCTTTGCTACACAAGAAGAAATGAAGGTGAGAGCATCCCAAGAAGTTTGCAAAATACTTTCCAAACTATCTAAGGAACTATCACATAACCAATAGCAATACTACTATCAATAATATTCAAGCAAACTACTTTGCTTAAATCTCCACATACAATCTAGTGAATGCAAAACATGAAACAATATGGAAATATATCACCTCAACCATACACAATGGCACACCAAGAAGACTCCCAATGCACCAAAATTTCTCCAAAGCTTTCTTTATTATCCACCAAAATCTTACCACAAATACTTATGGCAAAACTTACACATGAGAGCGCACATGAGAGAGAGGGAGATGATAGAAATTTTGGCATAATAGCATTGCTATGAGAATAGATGAGAAAATGAGTGGAGGAGGCCTCAATTTATAGGAAATGAGGAGGGAGCCCACTTGGATGGGCTCCAAGTGTCACCCATCCAAAGGAGGAGGGTCTCATCAAAGGGGGCGCACTTTTAGGTCAAGAGAGTGATGGGATGGATGAGGGGTGAGTTGGGAAGGGGGAAACCCCCTTTCCCTTTATCTAAAAGTCAAGTGGGGTCAAGTGGGGAACTTTCCTAAAGTTTTAGGGGTCTCCATGTTGTATTTTTATTTTTATGAAATATGAGCAAGAGGGGGGGTGGGGGGCGGGTGCCCCTCTTCTAGGAGAATGAAGAATGTGGGTTATAGGTTAGGCTAAGGGGGGTTTTCTAAGTTGGAAATGATTTTCCTAACTTAGGAAAGGCTATTGGGACACTTTTCCCATACTCTCTCATGACTTTCATGACTTTTACAAAATTTGGCTATTTTAATTAAGCCAATTACATGCTGATTTTTTATTGACTTTGACTCCTCATGGACAAAAACCTAACAAAACTTGTCCAAATGAGCTAAGACTTGGTCCAAGGGCGTAGGGGTGTATGAACCATTTGATTTGAGTACTGATACCCCTATACAAAATATCCAAGGACCACTTTTTAACATTTTACATCAAAAATAATTAAAAATCCCCAGTTTGCGGGAATTTTAATTATTTAAAAAATCCTATCAAACTTAATGGAATTCCGCGAGACTCAAGGACATGTCTAACATGGTCATTTACAACATTCCTAGACCTTAGTTACATAGGTCTCGTCCACTAGAACGCCTTTCACTACTTTGGAGAAATTATTGTGAGGAGTGAAAAACTCAAGGGAAATTAATAAGGTTGAAAAGCCAAATTAATAACCTAAGGATAAAAAACACTTGGTGAAAGGAACTCTCCTAATGAAGAAATCCTAATGCAATTGACTTAAACTATGATCCAGGTAGACTTATTACATTATTATCCCATGCAAGGGAGCGGAAATTTCAATTACAACAAAATGCTGAAGGCCAAAACTGCCTTGTAGAACCAATAAGTCTTCAACTTGGTAGCACCATCAGGTGCATATCTTCATGGTAGATGGAGTTGACCCCCTAGTTGAATAGGTGGTCAACAGGGTCCAAGAGTGCTCAACGTCTCTCCCAAATGCTCAAAAATGTCCACAAAACATGGCAAGATACCTCTCCCACGAAGAATAGTCAACAAGTGCCCAAATAGTGGAAAGTCCACATGTGTGGCACAGGTGAGGCCAAAAAGAAGGGATGGGTCACCAAAATATGCTCAAACAGCTAGATGGGAGTTCTCCAAGGTGTGAACTCCCCCTCAAATCATGTCATCCACGTCCTCAAGTTAAGGGAGGTCCACATGTGCCACATGGGAGACCAAATGGCTAGGAAGTGCATCCTCTAAGGCAATCGACTCATCAAACCATGTGACAAATGCCTCGAAATGCGTGAATAAGTTGAGCCCTCCAAGATTCGGGACATGGCATGAGAGGTCCGATGCATGAAGAAAAGCCCCCAAATTGCCTAGGGCATTGTGAACTATCTTGGGAACTGGGAAAGTACCTTAGGAATTGTGATCTCAGAAGATGGTCGCATGCCAAGATCCCATGGTCAAAATGTGACAAATACATAAGGGGATCCATGCTTAGTCATAAGATAAGTGTGCTCTATAGGCATGACAACTTTTACAATACATGAGCCACACTTTTACATAAGGGTAAAGTGAAAAAAACCTAGGGGCTTCCTAAGTCATGTGTCCTAGTAGATCCACTCCAAGACCCTCATGTACCTACCTGTTAGCACATTTTTTAGCACCTAAATCAGATCTGAAATACAGTAAAATCAGCTACGAAAAATTGGCTAATTTTAGGAGAGAATGCCCTATGTGTCATTGGCAAACCTCCTCTCCGTTTGGTGCATTCCAAACTTAGGGGCGATTCACTAAGTGTTTTCTTGCTGTCATAAACCTGTAAAACTTGCAATTATGAAATATTCTAAATTGTAAAAGTGGGAAAAACTCCTTTATTTTGGTGTTGGACTTTCGTCAAACACTTTGCATGCTTCTGTATTTAACTGCTGTAGATGAAATTTAATTGAACAACGGTCTATTTCTTTGTTTGGTTTGCTGATTTGTTGGTTTTCTAATCCCTTATACCTCCCCAATGAAATGCATAATATGATGTTTCGACATTAAGTAAAACCCACAAAATAATAATGGAAAACAACCACATTTAAATGAACAAATTTACTGAATACTAGCTGTTCTTTATTGAATAATATAGCTGAGTCAATGTCAATCAAAATGAGGTAGGAATACCTCTCAACAATGATGAGGATGCCTGCTGTAGGAAGATGGAATCCTCACATCTCACACAGCCATAAGAAAATGACCCAAAACTGTCCCCACGAGTGGATAAAAAGGGGCGACTCATGTAGTTATTATTTGCTGTTTGATTTGAGTGAGATGGCAGCCCCAACTCAGCGATTACCCTCTCTGCAATTGCAATGTACAGCCAACAAATGGGAGGTCGACCAGCAGCCACCTCACACTTGCCTCCCACGCAGCACCAGAAGAAGTCGCAGCCTCTAGGAATGAGAAATACGGCCCAGCCAACTGAACATGCAGCTCCACAAATATTGACCAGCAACCACTGAAAATCACGCCCAGCCACAAAGCCACGATTTGGAGGATGGAGGACTCGGTCTTGATGGGAAACCGACAGCAATAAATTACGCCCAACAATGAGGGAACTCGTCCCAGCAAGCAAACTCGCCTCTAAGAGTCACTCGACCTCTCTCCCCAAACTGCAAATGAAATTCCTCCCTCAATGAAGATCTTCGAATCACAATGCCAATGTCTGCAAATGAAAAGCCGAAATGGCTTATCCAATCTCACGGCTAGGGCAGATAGTTTCACTGCCGAATCCGAGGTGCCGAAATGGGTTTCCAGTTGAAACCCTCGCTAGCTCTCCAAACTCTTCTCCAAAACCCAATTTTGAAATCAATAGTCAATAATGCCTTTTCAACCCTCCACCATCCTTTTTGTCTTTCACTTTTCTTTTTCTCCATTAAAATATTCATTTAATTAATAATTGGAGAGAAATACCCTCAAAGAGGGGTTTTATATTAATAAACTCACTTTTCCTAAGTTTCACTTTATAATTCGAAAGTGACTTTACCAATATCATTTCCCTAACTCGTCCGTCTAATGGTTTACGGGAAATTGTGTAAACCACCATGGTGTTCTGACTGCCTAGGAGAAATGGGACATTACAAATTAAATGCCAAAAAACAGCAGCAAAAAAGTTTGTCTTTAGATAGCGTTTAGGCCACCAAAGGGTAAGTAACACGGTGTAAAATTTTATTGGACGAAAAACCTTGCAGCATAAGTATTTTAATGGAAAAAAAGAAGGGAAATATGTGATATTATCAGGCTGAAAACACCATAACAATCTGCTAAAACAAGTAATCAATGCATAAAACTCAATATGATACCGACAAGATTCAACAGCTTGATACCAGCACACCAAATCTTTATTATTGTTCTTGCCAAAGGGCTGTTTGCACCACTAAACATAAGTACATAACCGGCCAAAGTATTGCTCTTTAATCAAATAATAGAAGCTAGAAATAATGAGGAAAATATGAGAGAGAGAAGTATTGCTGCTGCTCAGAGAAAGTCGACCCAAAACAATGAGGATCCTCAATAAATAAGAGAGAGGGTGCATTTCCCAAGGCAAAAATAGGAGGCACATGGGTGTAATAATAGGTGAGTAAGGTGCATGTGTGAAAAATAGGAAGGTAAGGCGCATGGGTAAAAAGAGAGTCTACACGTGTGAAGAGAACTAGAGACAATAGGGTGCACATGTGAGAGTGAATGGGAGAGAAAGAATGCGCACGGGAGAATAGCACAGGAGGATGATGAGAAGGTGCACATGGAAAGAAAAAGAATAGGATAAGGCACACACATGTGGGGAAGAAGAGGAGTTTAACACGTGTGAATGAGAAAAAGAAAGAAGTTAACTCATGTAAACAAAAGAGAGTGAGGCACATTAATGCATAGATGCGCTAGGAATTAAGGAGGTGAAGGGAACACATGCACACGTTGGAGAGATAAAGTGAGATAGGATAACTACTGCAAATTGGATAACTGTTGCTGAAGTACGATGGAAGATCTGGATGATCTTTCCGGTGACTAGGGTGGGTATCTCAACACCGAAATCAACCTTTGGGTGTCTTCCTCATGGAATCCACAAAGCTCTCTCATGAGTTGCGCTTCTCTCCTCAACTGTCAAGTCCAATTCTTCATAATGATGAATTAGGTTGCTTTACCCTTTTCTTATAGCTGCCTGGAACCCAAATATGCTGTTGACCTATTTTTAGCTCACCTGCTCTATTTTTAGCTCACTTTGGCTTAAAAGCGCTTTTAGTCACTTTTAGCTCAATGTCACTTTCGAATTATAACACCCTCAGCCGAAGTGACCTATAGTAACCCTGTTTACCACTGTATGGCCCTAGCTATAGTCTAACGGGGTTGTTTAGACTATTGAGTTTTATACCTTGGGAGGTGTTCCCCATGTGCTTTTGCTCTCCTTAGCACATGTGGGATGAACATTACACTTTGTACCTTGTACTTTTGTCTAATTTCACTTTGACTTAGGAGTTTTAAATCAAAAGTGAAATTTAGTCATTTTTGGCCTAAAATGACGATTAATTCACAAAGGTGGTGAATTAGAGACATAAAGTTGACTTAGGAAACTTAACCCAAAGTGGGTTATTGATTTAGATATTTTTGGGGAGATCTCAACCATCGATTAGATGGGAGATGAGATGATCTCCACCATTCATATCTTAGGTTTTCTTATGGATGTCTAAGAAGGGTGCAAAGGGTGAAGGAGAGATTCATTCTTCTTTTGTTCATTGTGAGAGGAGCACTTGGAGGATGAGCATGAGGTTTGTTGCATGAGGATGCTTGAGCTTGGGCATTATCTTTCATGGAGGGAGGCTTGCATCATCTAGCCTTGTTTATTTAGTGGAGAGGTTTCACTTCTGAGGAGGGCGCATTGCCAGATTGAGGGTTTGACCAAGTCAAGCAAGCCATGACGAATTCTATGAAGTCTGAGAACAAGCTAGATGGAGCCTCCAACTTCAGAGCGTGGAAGACAAGGATTGACCTCATCCTTGCTAAGAATAAAGTGTTGGATATTGTGAAAGGAAAGATCATGAAGCTAGAGTTTAAAGAAGGAGAAGAGAAGGAACCACAGAACGTTGCAGCTATGGAGAAGTTCAAAGACGTTGACATCAATGCCATGAGTATCATAGTGGATTCTATAAAAGACCACTTGATACCCTACATCTCCCATCTTGATTCATCGAAGAAGATGTACGATACCCTAACAAATCTCTTCTCAGTCAGAAATATTGGACAAGTTATGAGTCTGAAGAATGAGCTCCGTAACATGAAGATGAATGAAGACGACAGCATAACGTCATACTTTGTAAGGATCTCCCAGTTAAGAGATCAACTACAAGCTATTGAAGAGATCACTTCAGAAAAGGAATTGGTGAACATAGTACTCAATGGTCTTCCCAAGACATGGGATGCATTTGTCGCAAGCATGAACACAAGGAAGGAGTACCAGACATTTGAAGAAATTTGGACTTGCTGTGCTCAAGAAGAATCAAGGATCAATGCAAACGAGAAACCTCAAAAGAAGTACGATGATCAAGCCTTCACAGCAAGATTCAAGAACTTCAGAAACAAAAAGAAGTTCGGTTCAAGGAAGAAGCCAAATCAAGAGAAAGACATCTCAGAAATACAATGCTTCAACTGTCAGAAGTACGGTCACTACAGAAATCAGTGTCCCGAGCTAAAGAAAAGAAAGAAGAAACACGAAGCATCGATTGCCGAAGAAAAGGAACCGACAAAGAAGACTAAGCAGGATGGAAGAGATTTCTTCTACTAAAAGGTAACAACACTCTTCTTATTTTCTTGTACATATCTTGCTTGCATCGTCTTTGTACATATCTTGTATATCTATCTCTTGGAAAACAATGTGTTCCAAGAAGAACTATACCTATGAAAGAACAACAAGACAAGGATGAATATCATTAGATAATACATATGAGAGGATGAAATACAAATCATGTGGAAGACATTACAAGATAAGACCGAAATCATAAATCAATCTTGAAGAGACTTGGAAAAAGTAAAGATAGAAAGAAGTCAACAATCGAAAGGAAAATGAAGAAAGACCTATGACGACAACTAAAATGGAAGCGTGGACTCTGAGCCAATTATATATTGCAGAAGACAATAAGGATGCAGATGGAAGCGTGGACCCTATTATATAAAAGACAATAATGACGAAGACGGAAGCATGGACTCAATCAGACGAAGGGAGCAGATTATATGCACCTATACATGAAGCAAGGATTAGGAGGGAGCTAATCCTATGATCCATTGAAGATGATGAAATACATATATGCATGGTAGCAGCCATGAAAAGACAGTACATGTTCAACTCAACCGCAGAAGAAGACCTTTTCGAAGAGAAGCCTTAAAGTATTCCTGGTTGTCCATCCAGATCCGTGAACCGATGATGAAAGGAAGAAATGGAATCTCTAGAAGCATGGAATCTATAATCCAAGAGATAATGAAGAAGAACATGAAGATTCCAAGAAAGAAAGAAGAACCAGAACAACCAGTCATTCTATCAAGAATCACAAGATTACTAGCCTGATATGAACTTACTAAAAGCAATCAAGCAGAAGAATTAAAAGTCGTGATGAAGAACAGTGTACGGAAGACTTATGAATGAAAGCATTGCGAGATTCAGAACCAAAGGTTCTCTCAGATGGAGGGAGGAGACTATGATGATTGTTTGTTCCAGTACACCAGACTTATCTCTGTTATCTGCAACATCCATGAGTCAGAATTCTACATCAGATGAATGCAAAGAATGTTCTCCAGAAGAAATTGAGTAAAGAGCGCATGCAGAGCAATCTCAAGACTTTGAGGCATACCAGAAAGATACTTCTGTATGCAGATAAGAAGAAGACAACTTGGTGGAGAACCTCTAGTGCACAGCAGAAGCATGGTGAAGATTTCCTATAACATCAAGATGACTACTCAGAAGATCAAATCTCATGATGACAGAAGAAGTACCACATGGATATGTTCCAGTTCTCCAACTATGATATACTCTATTGTTCACATCTACAAGAAGCCTTCACAGTGTTCCAGACTATAGTACAAGTAGTACATTATCCATGATGAAGTCTAGAAAAGAGAAAGTGATTCTCCAATACATATCTCCACAGATGAGCAGATAAGCATACATTTTGGTAAAGCCCATATTCAAGATGAAAGAACTTGCATACTCAAGCTAGAGCTCGTGGAAATAACTCTATTAACCAGAAGGGAAGACTCTCTAAGCTAGAAGAAGGTACGCGAACATTTATTTTTGTGATTGAAATAACTCTCCAGTTAGGAGGGAGCATTTATCTTTGTAAAAGTCCAGATTGGACAGATGCTTTCCTGTTCGGAAAGTGGATTGAGATTTCTGACGGATAGTGGCTTCCCATTGTAGTTAACATGGGAGGCAGACTGATTGCTGATGTATCATAGACAGCGACTTCCCATTATGGGGAGTGGTCTAGGACAGTCATTCTTCTTGGCAGTCACTCTGAGTAGTGGTTAAGTAGAGTGGTTCACCTCGCCGGGAAGTCATTCTTTCGAAGTTCACAGTTGTGAGTAGTTTCGAAGAATCGTCCGTTTGGAGGTTGATGCAGGACAAACATTCCTCGAGGGAAGACTCATTCTTTCCAGGTTACACTTTGTTTAGTGTCGGAGGAATGGCCCAGGGTGGGGAATGGTCCGAACAGTTACTCCTCGAGGGCAGACTCATTATCTCCAGGCTACACCTTGTTTGGTGTCAGAGGAATGGCCCAGGGTGGGGAGTAGTCCAGGCTCAGCAATTAGGGACAGTTATTCCTCAAGGGCAGACTCATTCTCTCCAGTACACTTTGTTTAGTGTCGGAAGAATGGCCCAGGGTGGGGAATAGTCCAGGACAGTCATTCCTTAGGGCAGACTCATTCCCTCCAGGTTACACTTTGTTTAGTGTCGGAGGAATGGCCCAGGGTAAGGAATGGTCCATACATTTCTCGAGGGAAGACTCATTCTCTCCAGGTTACACTTTGTTTAGTGTCGGAAGAATGGCCCAGGGTGGGAAATGGTCCAGGTTCAGAAATCAGAAACAATCCTTCT
>CBVK0100189519.1:0-13897 GCA_900067695.1 Picea abies | reverse complement strand
GTCGGCCCCACCTTAATGTGACTGGTAATTAATGTAAAAGATAATTAATCTAGTTAATATTAATTATATTATAAGCTAGTGAGGTCATGCCTATTGTTCCAATAGAAACTTTTGTTGACAGGTTCAGGTTAGTATAAGTAAAGGTAAATTCCCCATTGAGGAAACATATCTTTCATGTGAGTTTGGAAATTTCGGCAAGTACACTTCCTTGGGAAAAGTGCGCACCTCTCTTGGGTGCTAGTATTATAGGGTTTGAGCACCCTCTTGTGTGGTAGGGTTTATCTTTGTGGTGAAGGTATTTCTATTGAATAATATAACAATGGATTTGGCTCGGTTTTCTTCCCTTGTTGAGAAGGGTTTCCCAGGATACTTCTTGTGTTCTTCTGCATGGTGCTTCTTCTTGTGATCTTGGTTGCTACAACATTTATGGTTATGGTTAAATGATAAAATGGAATATTCTTCATGCTTAACCATTTTCTATTGAAAAATCAACATGGAATCAGAGCTTAGGTCTTGAAAGAACCCATTGCACAAGCATCCACCAAGTCTCAGTTCACTTTTTGCAAAACCGTATGACCCTTCTAGGGTTTCTAGAAAATTTTGTACGACCCTCCTTTCAATGGTGATCCAGCCCTTAATTTTTGTACGCTGGGGATAATTTTGACATAGAAGAGTACAACCTCTTCCAATGCATCTCCAGAAGCTCTCAAAGTGTAATTACGAGAATTTTTAATTTTTGGCCCTAGGGTTTCTAGGGTGTCGAAACTTCCTACAGAATATTAAGTCTAGATTTATGAAGAAACGTTCTCTTGAATCAACAAGCATCTCTGTGACACAATCAAGTATATTGTTGGCAGTCATAAGTCCAATATAATACAAGGTTTCTAATTCAACCTAATCATTAGGTTTTCAAAATCCAGTTGGCGAGAATTTGAAGAAACCAATCAAATGAAGAACACAGCATTAGTAGAAGATAGGCTTGATGGAGAAAACAAATTCAGCTCTTGTAAATAAAGACTTCAATTCACCCTTTAAGAAGATGACATCTTGGATGTGGTAACTAAAACCCTACCAACCACAGTTACAGATATAGAGAAAAAGATAAGAAAGGAAGAAGATGTCAAAGCAAGAAAATTAATCATCTACTCAGTAAGAGATCACCTCTTACCTCGTATTGCCAACCTGAAGACAACCTATGAGATGCATGAATATTTGAAAGAAATGGTTGAAAGTGAAAACACCCTCAGAGCTATTACCTTAAAGAGCCAACTTCAAAGTACCAATTTGACGAAAGGTGACACAGTTTTCATCTTCTTCATGAAGTTTTCAGATATTAGAGAATAACTACAGACCATCGTGGAAATCATGTATGATAGAGAACTTGTCTTAACCACTCTCCAGAATCTTCCAAAATCGTGGGAGCCTTTCCTTCAAAGTATGAGTGGAAGAGAAGCTCTACCAACCTTTAATCGTGTATGCACAGATTGTACTCAAGAAGAACTTAGACTTAAAAATAGAGGAGTGGAAGATTCCTCAGAAGAAAATCATGCTCTTGCACTTCACACAAATAAAGGAGGAAAATTCAAAAGAAATTTCAGGAAAACATTTAAAGGTGAAAATTCTTCATCAAACCCAGGTTATCAACGAAGATATGTTTCAGAAATTCATTGCTTCAGATGTGACAATTATGGACACCATGCAAGAAAATATCTAACCAGGACGAAGGGAAGAGAATATGCTTCCATCGTTGATATTGATTCAGACCCACCTCAAAATAAAGAAGAGAAGAGAGAGGAGAAGTACTTCATCTAAAACTAAACCATGACTACAAACCAGGTAAATCAATTGATTTAAATTTGTTATAGTTGAGTGCATTTTTTAATAAATCCCTAGTATGGTAACCCTCAAATACTTGGACCACTATCCCTGGTACGGGAGTCCAAGCCATATTTAATTGATTATTATGCGAGAACAAGAAAAAATTTTGTCCTTAAAAGAAGAGATATACATCCAACAAACCTAGAGAATCTCAATTGGAGATTGACAATAAGATAATACCTTCTCCCCCTTCAACAGTTCAAAGGGAGACATAAATTATTCAAGTTGATCCAGTTGATATGTTCAGAGATATTGTAGTAGGGCATAAAAGGCATACCTAGAATCACTCTGCAAGAGGCAGAGAAACATACAATCCTCTCAAGACACATCCTGAGAAATTAAAAGAGATCTTCAAAGCTATACTTCACTAATGAGCCACCTTATTGATGTTGAGCCTCCTTGTCTTAAAGAAGCCACAAGAGAACATGTATGGCAAGATGCCATAACAGAAGAATACCAATATATCTTAAAGAATGATGCATACGATATTATTCAAGGACCATAAGGGAAGTATGCGGTAACTTCCAATTGGATCTATAAGATCAAGCATGCATCTGATGGAAGTATCGAGAAATAAAAAATGTGATCTAAAGAAAGAGGTTTCTCACAAACAGAGGGAGTTGTCTATGATGAGACACTTGATCCAGTAAACTCGATACACCTCCATCCATACTACCATCCATGAGTTGGAAACTGTATCAGATAGATAAATTCTTGATGAGTTTGGATTTCAACAAGAGAGTTGTTGATCCAAACCTACATCATTACAATGTTGGTGACGAGAGCCCATTTTTGATGACTTATTTAGAAATCCTTGTTGTTGGATACAAGTAATCCTTGAATTCTAAATTTGATATGAATAATTTGAGTATGATGCACTACTTCTTGGGATAAGAAGTATGACAGAGGACCGATGATATTTTCCTGAGTCAAGAAAAATATACAATGGAAATATTAAAGAAGTTAAAGTATCACAGAACGAAAAATCCACTATGATGGATTTAAAGAAGAAGATTGATGATGATTCAGATGAGACTGATCCATAGTTGATTGGATCACTGATCTATCTAGTTAACACAATACTTGATTCATGCCATGCAATGAATTTGCTTAGTCATTTCATGAGTCAACCAAGACAAACTCACTAGACAAAAACAAAACATATATTAAGATAAATACGATGCACAGTTGGATATGGCTTGAGATGTTCCTCCAATATGAACTTGAGTTTGCAGGATATGATGATTCTGATTGAGCAGAATGTTCAGTGGACTAGAAGAGCACATCCGATTTATTTTCTATCGTGAATTTTTCCATCGTTTCCTAATGCAACAGGAAACAAAACCTCTATGGCCTTGAATACCATAGAAGTAGAGTATGTACTATTGAGTATGTGAACCAATATGGCTTCACAAGATTCTAATAGATTTACTTGATCATAAGATGGATCCTATAATGATAACCAAGATCCGCATATAAATATCATTGAGGACCCAATGTTTCATGATGGATCGAAACATGATGAGATGAAATATTTTTATATCAGAGATATGATGCAGAGGAAAACTCGTACACATACAATACCTTCCTACACTTGAGAAGATTACAAACATTTTCACCAAACTAACTTGGTGAATAATGCCTTCCTAGTTGAGAGGGAGTATTGATGACTCCATCCAAGACAAAATTCAAAGTACATCCATGTGATACTTGGCATGATGAAGAATGCCTCCATAGTTGAGAGGGAGTGTTGATGATTGCAGCTATGTGAGACATTCTCCATCTTACAAACCTATGAGATGTGGATCATTGCAGCCATGTGAAGATATTCTCCAGCTTACAAACTTGAGAGAAAGCCCCTGAAGAGGGTATGTGATTCCTACCTGAGACGGAGCTGGAACGTAGAGATGACCTCCTCCATTCAGAGAGTTGAGAAGAACTCTAGATGATTATCCAGTGGGAAAGGCGATATTTTGAGTTAGACATGTCTATGGTTGAGCACAAGGTGAACGTGTGAAATCCAAAAGTGTTGGGTGCATCATCATGATAATAGAAATGAAGATTATGTATTAGCCTCCTTTGAGTAACAGAGTTGACGAGAAACTCCATATGAATCTTTTGTGTGAGGTAGTGGGAAAGAAGATCTGTTGAGTGGACATGTCTGTGGACGAGCACAGGTGAACATGTGAAGATATGGTTCTTCTATGTAATGCAGTGAACCAAAGATATGGACATCCCTATGGATGTGCCCCTAGTGTATGAGCACTAGTGGGTGTATCATATCCTTTTCTATATTGATTAAGAGTCAGACCTGCCTATAACCCTAATTGTAATCTAAAGGGTACAGGTCAGCCCCACCTTAATGTGACTGGTAATTAATGTAAAAGATAATTAATCTAGTTAATATTAATTATATTATAAGCTAGTGAGTTCGGCCCTGTTGTGCCAATAGACACTTCTTTTGACAGTTTCAGGTTAGTATAAGTAAAGGTAAATTCCCCATTGAGGAAACATATCTTTCATGTGAATTTGGAAATTTCAGCAAGTACACTTCCTTGGGAAAAGTGCACGCCTCTCTTGGGTGCTAATCTTCTAGTGTTTTAGCACCCTCTTGTGTTCTAGGGTTTAACTTGGTGGTGAAGGTTTTTCCCTTGAAGAATATAGCAAAGGATTTGGTTGGGTTTTCTTCCCTTGTTGAGAAGGGTTTCCCAAGATACTTCGTGTGTTCTTGTGCATGGTGTTTCTTCTTGTGATCTTGGTTGCTGCAACATTTATGGTTATGGTTAAATGATAAAATTGAATGATATTCATTATTAACCATTATCTATTGAAAAATCAACATGGAATCAGAGCTTAGATCTTGAAAGAACCCATTGCACAAGCATCCACCAAGTCTCAACTCACTTTTTGTAGAACCGTATGACCCTCCTTTTAGTAGTGATCCAACCCTTAATATTTGGAAGTTGGGGCTACTTTTGGCATAGAAGAGTATGGACTCTTCTAGTGCATCTTCAAAAGGTTTCAAAGTGTAATTCCGAGAAATTTTGATTTTTGGCCCTAGGGTTTCTAGGGTGCCAAAACTTCCTCCAGAATATTAATTCTAGATTTCTGAAGAAACGTTCTCCTGAATCAATAAGAATCTTTGTGACACTATCAAGTATATTGTTGGAATTCAAAATTCCAATATAATCCAAGGTTTCTAATTCAACCTAATCATTAGGTTTTCAAAATCTAGTTGGGGAGAATTTGAAGAAACCAATCAAATGAAGAACATAGCATTAGTAGAAGATAGGCTTGATGGAGCAAGCAACTTCAACTCCTGGAAATCAAGACTTCAAGTCACCCTTGAAAAATATGACCTCTTGGATGTGGTAACTAAAACCCTACCAGCCACAACTAAATATATATAGAAAAAGATAAGAAAGGAAGAAGATGTCAAAACAAGAAAATTAATCATCTTCTTAGTAAGAGATCACCTCTTAACTTGTATTTCCAACCTGAAGATAGCCTATGAGATGTATGAATCTTTGAAAGAAATGTTTGAAAGTGACAACACCCTCAGAGCTCTTACCATAAAGAGACAACTTCAAAGTACCAAGATGACGAGAGGTGACACAGTTTCCATCTTCTTCATGAAGTTTGCAGAGATTAAAGAACAACTAGAGACCATCGAGGAAATCATGTATGATAGAGAGCCTGTCTTAACCACTCTCCAAAATATTCCAAAATTGTGGGAGTCTTTCTTTCTGAATATCAGTGGAAGAGAATCTCTACCAACCTTTGATCGTCTATGGACAAATTCTACTCAAGAAGAAATTAGACTTAGAAATAGAGGAGTGGAAGATTCCTCAGAAGAAAATCATGCTCTTGCACTTCACACAAAGAAAGGAGGAAAATTCAAAAGAAATTTCAGGCAAACATTTAAAGGTGAAAAATCTTCATAAAACCCAGGATATCAAAGAAGAGATGTTTCATAAATTCGTTGCTTTAGATGTGACAAGTATGGACACTATGAAAGAAACTTTCCAACCAGGAAGAAGGGAAGACAATATGCTTCCACTGCTGACATTGATCTAGACCCACCTCAAAATAATGAAGAGAAGAGAGAGGAGAAGTACTTCCTCTAAAACTAAAGCATGAATACAAACCAGGTAAATCAATTGATTTAAATTTTTTATAGTTGAGTGCATTTTTGAATAAATCCCTAGCATGGGAGCCCTCAAAGACTTGGACCATTATCCTTGGTATGGGAGTCCAAACCATATTTAATTGATTATTATGCGAGAACAAGCAAAAATGTTGTCCTTAAAAGAAGAGATACCCATCCAACAAACCTAGATAATCTCAATTGGAGATTTACAATAAGATAATACCTTCTCCCCCTTCAGTAGTTCAGAGGGAGAAAGACATTATTCAAGTTGATCCAGTTGGTCCAGTTGATATGTTCAAAGGTATTAAAGTAGGGCATAAAAGGCATACCTAGACTCACTCTACAAGAGGCAGATAAATATACAAGCCTCTTAAGGCACATTCCGAGAAAGTAAAAGAGATCTTCAAAGCTATCCTTCAGTCCTGAGCCACCTTATTGATGTCGAGCCTCCTTGTCTTAAAGAAGACACAAGAGAACAGGTATGGAAAGATGCCATAACAAAAGAGTACCAGCATATCTTAAAGAATGATGTATAATATATTATTCAGGGACCAGAAGGGAAGTCTGTGGTAACTTCCAAGTGGATCTATAAGATCAAGCACGCAACTGATGGAAGTATCGAGAAATAAAAAAATGAGATCTATAATGCATTGAACCAGAGCTATGGACATCCCTATGGATGTGCCCCTAGTGGATGAGCACTAGTGGGTGTATCTGATCCTTTTCTATATTGATTAAGAGTGAGACCTTCCTGTACCTTAATTGTAATGTAAAGGGTACAATTCGGCCCCACCTTAATCTGATTGGTAATTAATGTAAAAGATAATTAATCTAGTTAATATTAATTATATTATAAGCTAGTGAGGTCAGCCATGTTGTGCCAATGGACACTTTTGTTTACAGGTTCAGGTTAGTATAAGTAAAGGTAAATTCTCCATTGAAAAAGCATATATTTCATGTGAGTTTGGAAATTTCAGCAAGTACACATCCTTGGGAAAAGTGTGCACCTCTCTTGGGTGCTAGTCTTCTAGGGTTTGAGCACCCTCTTGTGTGCTAGTGTTTATCTTGGTGGTGACTTTTTTTATATTGAATAATATAGCAAAGGATTTGGATGGGTTTTCTTCCCTTGTTGAGAAGGCTTTCCCAAGATACTTCTTGTGTTCCTTTGCATGGTGCTTCTTCTTGTGATCTTGGTTGTTGCAACATTTATGGTTATGGTTAAATGATAAAATGGAATGATATTCATGCTTAACCATTGTCTATTGAAAAATCAACATGGAATTAGAGCTTAGGTCTTGAAACAACCCATTGTAGAAGCATCCACCAAGTCTTAGCTCACTTTTTGCAGAACCTTACGACACTTCTAGGGTTTCCAGAAAATTTCTTATGTCCCTCCTTTCAGTGGTGATCCAGCCCTTAATATTTGGACACTGGGCATAATTTTTGCATAGAAGAGTACGACCTCTTCCAGTGCATCTCCAAAATCTCTCAAAGTGTAATTCCAAGAAATTTTGATTTTTGGCCCTAGGGTTTCTAGGGTGCCGAAACTTCCTGCAGAATATTAATTCTAGATTTTTGAAGAAACGTTCTCCTGAATCAACAAGCATCTTCGTGACACTATCAAGTAGATTTTTGGCAAACATAAGTCTAATATAATCCAAGGTTTCTAATTCAACCTAATCATTAGGTTTTCAAAATCCAGTTGGCGAGAATTTGAAGAAACCAATCAAATGAAGAACATAGCATTAGTAGAAGATAGTCTTGATGGATCAAGCAACTTCAGCCCCTGGAAATTAAGACTTCAAGTCACCCTTGAAGAAGATGACATCTTGGATGTGGTAACTAAAACCCTACTAGCCACATCTACAGATATAGAGAAAAATATAAGAAAGGAAGAAGATGTCAAAGCAAGACAATTAATCATCTACTCAGTAAGAGATCACCTCTTACTTTGTATTATCAACCTGAAGACAACCTATGAGATGTATGAAGCTTTGAAAGAAATGTTTGAAAGTGACAACACCCTCAAAGCTCTTACTTTAAAGATCCAACTTCAAAGTACCAAGATGATGAAAGGTGTCATACTTTCCATCTTCTTCATGAAGTTATCATAGATTAAATAAGAACTAGAGACCATCGGGGAAATCATGTTTGATACAGAACTTGTCTTAACCACTCTCCATAATATTCCAAAATCGTGGGAGCCTTTCCTTCAAAGTATCAATGGAAGAGAAGCTCTACCAACCTTTGATCGTCTATGGACAGATTGTACTCAAGAAGAACTTAGACTTAGAAATAGAGGAGTGGAAGATTCCTCAGAAGAAAATCATGCTCTTGCACTTCACACAAAGAAAGGGGGAAAATTCAAAAGAAATTTCAGGAAAACATTTAAAGGTGAACAGTCTTCATCAAACCCAGGTTATCAAAGAAGAGATGTTTCAGAAATTCATTGCTTCAGATGTGACAATTATGGACACTATGCAATAAAATGTCCAACCAGGAAGAAGGGAAGACAATATGCTTCCACCGCTGACATTGATCCATACCCACCTAAAAAGAATGAAGAGAAGAGAGAGGAGAAGTACTTCCTATAAAACTAAAGCATGACTACAAACTAGGTAAATCAATTGATTTAAATTTTTTTATATTTGAGTGCATTTTTGAATAAATCCGTAGTATGGGAGCCCTCAAAGACTTGGACCATTATCCATGGTACCAGAGTCCAAACCATATTTAATTGATTATTATGCGAGAAAAGCAAAAACATTGTCCTTAAAAGAAGAGATACCCATCCAACAAACCTAGAGAATCTCAATTGGATATTGACAATAAGATAATAACTTCTCCCCCTTCAGTAGTTCAGAGGGAGACAAACATTATTCAAGTTGATCCAGTTGCTCCAGTTGATATGTTCATAGATATTTTTGTAGGGCATAAAATGCCTACCTAGACTCACTCTACAAGAGCCAGAGAAACATATAATCCTCTCAAGGAATATCCCGAGAAAGTAAAAGAGATCTTAAAATCTATCCTTCAGTCGTGAGCCACCTTATTGATGTTGAGCCTCCTTGTCTTAAAGAAGCCACAAGAGAACAGGTATGGAAAGATGCCATAACAGAAGAATACCAGTATATATTAAAAAATGATGCATAAGATATTATTCAGGGACCAGAAGGGAAGTCTATGGTAACTTCCAAGTGGATCTATAAGATCAAGCATGCAGCTGATGGAAATATCGAGAAATAAAAAATGAGATCTATATCCAGTGGTTTCTCACAAACAGAGGGAGTTTTTTATGATGAGACACTTGATCTAGTAAAATCGATACACCTCTATCCGTACTACCATCCATGAGTTGGAAACCGTATCAGATAGATAAATTCTTGATGAGTTTGGATTTCAACAAGATTGTTGCTGAGCCAAACCTATATCATTACAGTGTTGGTGACGAGAGCCTGATTTTGATGACTTATTCATAAATCCTTGTTGTTGGATACAAGTAATCCTTGACTTATGAATTCGAGATGAAGAATCTAAGTATGATGCACTACTTCTTGGGACAAGAAATATGACAGAGGACCGATGAGATTTTCCCGAGTCAAGGAAAATATATAGTGGAAATATTAAAGAAGTTCAAGTATGATAGAATGAAAAATCCACCATGATGGATTTAAAGAAGAAGAATGATGATGATTCAAACGAGACTGATCCACAACTGTTTGGATCAATAATGTATATGGTTAACACCAGACTTGATTCATGCCATGTAGTGAATGTGCTTAGTCATTTCATGAGTCAACCGAGACAGACTCACTAGACAACAACAAAACATGTATTAAGATAAATAAGAGGCACAATTGGATATGGATTGAGATGTGCCTCCAGTATGAACTTGAGTTTGCGGGATATGACGATTCAAATTGAGCAGAAAGTATAGTGGACTGAAAGAGCACATCTGGTTGATGTTCTACCATGAAGTTTGCCATGGTTTCCTAATGCAGCGGGAAACAAAATCTATGTGGCCTTGAATACCACAGAAGAAGAGTATGTACTATTGAGTGTGTGAAGCAGTATGGCTTCACAGTCTTTTGACAGATTTACTTGATCATAAGATGGATCCTATAATGATAACCAAGAGCCATGTATAAATCTCCTTGAGGACCCAATGTTTCCTTATGGATCGAAACACGATGAGATGAAATATTTTTATATCAGAGATATGATGCAAAGGAAAAATTGTACACATATGATACCTTCCTACACTTGAGAAAATTACAAACATTTTCACCAAACCAACTTGGTGAAGAATGCATTCCTAGTTGAGAAAGAGTATTGATGACTCCATCCAAGACATAATTCAAAGTAAATCCATGTGAGACTTGGCATGATGAAGAATGCCTCCCTAGTTGAGAGGGAGTGTTGATGATTGCATCTATTTGAGACATTCTCCAGCTTACAAACCTGTGAGATGTGGATCATTGTAGCCATGTGAAGATATTCTCCAGCTTACAAACCTGAGAGAAATCCCCTGAAGAGGGTATGTGGTTCCTACCTGAGACAAAGCTAGAATGTAGAGATGAGCTCCTCCATTCAGAGAGTTGAGAACAACTCCAGATGATTATCCAGTGGGAAAGGTGATTTATTGAGTTAGAAGTGCATGTGGCTGAGCATAAGGTGAATGTGTGAAATCCCAAAGTGTTGGGTGCATCGTCATGAGAATAGAAATGAAGATGATGTACTATCCTCCTCTGAGCAACAGAGTTGATGAGAAACTCCAAATGACTCTCCTGTGTGAGGCAGTGGGAAATAAGATCTGTTGAGTGGACGTGCCTATGGACGAGCACATGTGAATGTGTGAAGATTTGGTTCTTCTGTGTAATGCAGTGAACCAAAGATATGGACATCCCTATGGATGTGCCCCTAGTGGATGAGAACTAGTGGGTGTATCGGATCCTTTTCTATATTGATTAAGATTCAGACCTTCTTGTAACCCTAATTATAATGTAAATGGTATAGGTCGGCCCCACCTTAATGTGACTGGTAATTAATGTAAAAGATAATTAATCTGGTTAATATTAATTATATTATAAGCTAGTGAGGTCGGCCCTGTTGTACCAATAGAAATTTTTGTTGAGAGGTTCAAGTTAGTATAAGTAAAGGTAAATTCCCCATTGAGGAAACATATCTTTCATGTGAGTTTCGAAATTTCAGCAAGTACACTTCCTTGGGAAAAGTGTGCACCTCTCTTGGGCACTAGTCTTCTAGGGTTTGAGAACCCTCTCGTGTGACAGGGTTTATCTTGGTTGTGAAGGTATTTCTCTTGAAGAATATAGCAAAGGATTTGGCTGGGTTTTCTTCCTTTGTTGAAAAGGGTTTCCCAGGATACTTCTTGTGTTCCTGTGCATGGTGCTTCTTCTTGTGATCTTAGTTGCTGCAACATTTATGGTTATGGTTAAATGATAAAATGGAATGATCTTCATGCTTAACCATTTTTTATTGAAAAATCAACACTATCTACCTTATACATACTCTATTTATATTACAAAATGGGTTAAAACCCTTACATTAACTCAAAAAACCATAATTCTAAGTGGACCCCAATTGTCCACTTTCTAATTGTCTTCCACGCAGTTGTTCTTCAATCCAACTCTTTTTTCTTTGACTCTATGTTTGTCTTCCTTCTTTCCTGGCGTGTTGTTTCCTTTTCCTTCTTGCGTGTTTCTTTCTCCTTATTCTCTGGATCGTGTTGTTTCCTTTGGTCTAGTCTGTCTCGCTTACTGTGCTTAACTTCCAAAATTGCCTACTCCAACATCAATGAATTAAGATGGGGATTACAGGAAGGACACTAGAAGATTATTGCAATGAATAAAGGTGTGAGACCTACACATGTGGGGGATACCTGGAGTATTTGTGGAAAATCACACCAAAATGATGAACCAATTCGTAGAGAAAAGGGATGATGTGCACAACAAGGAAAATGCACAAATCAAGGAAAATGTGTCGACCAAGGCAATGAGTAGAGAATCAATGCATCATCCCTATCAGAATGGTTATGAGGTGTCAAAGTTAACCAATTGAAGGCAAGCATAGTCAAAGCGATAGTTAGTGGTAGAGTTGGATGGCGATATAAGATGGAAAGACAAAGAGTTGTGCCTAATGTTCAATGACGTTATTTTTGTAATTATTGTTGTTAGGCTAAGGAGAAAGATATGCTCTGTAACATGCTTCATGAACCTACTCTACTTGTTATCTAAGAATGTAAGTTTTATCTAAGAATGTATTGGATTGTGTTGGATATAATGGAATGAGGCCCTCGTTCAAAATGATTGTTGTATTCCTTTTGTATGGTGATGATGTGTTTTACTTTTATTTTGCAACTATGCTAATTGATGAATCATATTTAATCTAAATGTGTATATTCTAACACTGATGATGTTTTTTACTTACTCTAAGTTATTGGGTGTGCTAGGGTAGATGATGTTAGTGATGATAATGGTTTGTTGGTTCTTGAATATATTGGATATAATTTATTCCCACTTATGTCTCTAGATTCATTAGTTTGGTGGAATAGTTAGGTGTATTAGTTTGTTTCTTCTTGTTTAGGAGTGTCTTTACACTAACTCTATATAGTTTAAGATGCCAAATTTAGGACATTATTAAATTTATCTGCTAAACACTTTTATGACTAGAAACAACCACATTAATAATATTAGTGTGTATGAATACACCAATAGACGTATATTTAGCACATACTATAGGAAAAAGCATTATTAATGTGCTAAATATATGCCTATCGATAGACACATTAATATTATTAATTTGATTGTTGGTAGTTACATGGACACATAAGGATATCTTCAAATAATTAAAATCATATATTTATATGAATAAAATTACCATAAAACTTTATTATTAATAATGTTTAGATTAATAAAATTATATTAATATTAACATAAATATTATATTATATTAACTTAGATTAATGTTATACTATACTATAATATATTATATTAAAATCTATATTACATTAACTTATATTAATGTTTGTATTAACTTATATTATTAACACAAAACTTTATTATTAATAAAATTATATTAATATTAACATAAATGTTATACTATAATATTATTATATTAACTTAGATTAATGTTATACTATTATATTATATTAAAAACTATATTACATTAACTTATATTAATGTTTGTATTAACTTATATTAATATAATATATGTTTATCCCCGGATGGGGTGCCACGCGGAGAGGGAAGAACACGTGGAGCAGTGCCAGGTGGGGCCATTAATGGTGGCTACCAACTCCCATCTCCTCGCTATTTATGATGGGAACAAACCCATGTGGCCTTTACCATACGACGAGGCCTCTCACTCGCACGAGGAGAACGGCCGACCAGAGCATTAAGACCACAGCCTTAATGGCTATAGTTATCATTCTCGCCCTTATCAATAGCCTTAGAGGATTTTGGATGAATTGGAAGGTTGCAGAGCCGAAGGATGAACCTTTGAGGTGCAGGAACAGAGACAACCTCGTAGTGGGCATTCCGGCAATAGTTCTATTTTTAAGCATGCCAAGAGCAAGGGGGCGGCCTCGCAGAGGCGCAGCGTGGTATGCAGCCGACTCGCGAAGGAAAAGGAAGAAGAAATTTGAGAGAGAACTGACTCTAGCTAAGAGAAGGAGACCCAGGAAGTCCAGAAGAACTAGAACACCTCCCATGGCGTATGTCGAGGAGATTCCTCTGGAGCAATCCATCCAGGATTACTCAGAGAGCCTCCTCTTCACGGTTCCAGACAATTGGGATCCCCCAGCTTGTTTTGAAACGGACGCCATGACCCCTGTGAGATCGGAAGAGCGGT
>CBVK0100189518.1:0-13898 GCA_900067695.1 Picea abies | reverse complement strand
GTAGGATTGTGATGCGAATTTAGCTCAAAAACTCACACTCCATAATCATGGCATCGGGGATGTCAAGCTTGAATTCAGTGGTGCAGGTACAGAGGACGTACTGCCGGCCTGATAAGCATCAAATCAAGTCGTTGTTTCCATATCATACCATGTTCGCGGAGGTTTGTCAAGGTTTCAAATGTTTTAAAACATATCTGATTCCCACAGTGCTTTCAACAGTGCAAAACCTCGGCTCGACCAACAGTTGCAGGGGTTACAGATTGTCGGGATCTTCGAGCTACAGAATGGTGAGAAAACGTAGTGGTGCTCTACTTCAGAGAGAGTTGGATAGCCCATATTTTTTACAGACACACCCCGAAGTCCAAAGACATTTTTCAAATGCAGGGTGTATTGGGTTTGTTGAAAGATTGCAAATTGGTTGCCACCAGTCTACGACAGAAGCTTTTGCCAAGACTTTCAATGGGAACAAAGCTCATGTTGGGTCCATGGAAATCAGAGTGGATGAAGCTGCTATTGATGCAGCAACAAGCCTACCACGAACTGGTCAGAGATGGTTTAAAACCACTGCTCCCAAGAATTTGGATTTTAGAGCTTATTTGAAAGAGGGATACAAGCACATGGCATGGAAAAAAGGTATGCTGGTTTCTTATTTAGAAGAAGAATGGCAGGAGTTGTTCAAAGGCATTCAATTGTACATTACTTCAGAGGGAAGGTATGATAAAGTTATGATGTATCATGTCAAAATCCTGGACCATTTCATAGGCAAGACTCCCATTAATTTACCTTTTTTCCTACATAAAAGTTTGACTAAGGTTTGCAAGAAGATTAGGGCTCAACCCTTGAGCATAAAAAGTACTCTATGCCACTTCAGCCTCATAAAATTAATCATCCTGGAGGAATTGAAACAACAGGGAAGAAGCTGTGATCATTTTTTATTCTGGGAAGGTTTTGAAACACAGACCCAGCTGGCAAATGAACCAGGGAAAGCTTCAAAGAAACAGTCTTCTCCTCAAAGTAGTTCAAGAAAAAGAAGTACCTTGCCAGGACCTCCAGAAGACAGAATTTCTGGAGTAAAGCCCCACAGGTCGAAGAAAAAGTTAAACTTTGAGAAGACCACAGAGCAGACTACAGAGAAAATCACAGAGCATCCTATAGAGCAGAGTACAGGGAAGAATATATTAAACTTGCCCTATTCAGATTCAGAATCAGGGCAACAAGATCAATGCCCTGTCACTGAAAATCCTGA
Source organism: Picea abies (assembly GCA_900067695.1). Taxonomy (NCBI): domain Eukaryota; kingdom Viridiplantae; phylum Streptophyta; class Pinopsida; order Pinales; family Pinaceae; genus Picea; species Picea abies. The sequence goes on along the minus strand of CBVK0100189518.1, from coordinate 12,652 downwards.
GCAGACAACTGAGTGTGCACAAAACTATGAGACCTTCACTCATACAGAAGAGGGAGAAACTTAAAAAAGATCCAAATCAAAGAAGTCTCAGAAGATCAAGAATCTCAAGGAGGTAATTGCCCAGCAAGAGGTTTTGGAAAGGGTAATTAAAGAAAGGTATAAAAAGTTGTCTGAGAAATTTGAAAAAACCAATACTACATTTGAGAGATTGGCTAAGGAAAGTGTTAAAGAGAAGAAAAGGAAGAAAAAACTCACCAAAGATTACAATAGCCTGTGGTGGTTTGCCAAACGCCTTAAAAGGAAGATAAGAAGGTTAAAACAAAAACAGAGGCAAAAATCTCATCCAGATCTGAAGGTTCTCGCTCAAGTTGCCGTTAATATGCAAGGTGAGAAATCTAGAACACACTAAATTTTGATGAAATCAAAATTTTGGAGGTGAAAACTCATTTTGAGCGCAATCGGGACTTTCACCAGCGCAAAGCTATCATTTTATGACCCATTAGCTGTGGAAAGTGATGGCTTCCAACAACTAACCCACGAAAAATTAAACGATTGCACTGTTGAAAGTTGGGAAAGTAATTTTTGAAGCCAAGGACACGACAGTTCATTCCAAATAGGTTTTGAAGTGGCTCCAATGTATCAGTGGGCTATCAGATCGCATGCAAAGGGTTCAACATCAGAGATTCGATAGAATTTTGGTAACACATGCAAAACCATTTCCTCAAAAATTGACCATGAACGTTGGGAGATCCAACTGTCAAAGACAGGTGTCCTGCTATTCTTCACCACATTGCAGATACCATGAGCTGAAGGATGCAGATGGCGATTTTAGAGATTGAAGACAGTTCGACTTTTAAGTTTAGTTGTTAAAGACTTTATTTTCAAGTTTTTTAGATAGAATTGAGTTGTCTTTATTAAATACAGATCCATGTTTTTAGGATCTGTATAACTGTTTGTAAGAGGCTATAAATGCCCATTTTTGATATGAAACAAGGGTTCAAACTAGGAGACATTTTCATGCCATTGTATAGACTCTTTTTGCAGAAATAAAGTGGAGTTTTCTTTCGTTTGCAATACCAGAATGATTCATGTTTCATTCTCTGTACTTTAATTTCAGTTTATTCTAGTTCATAAAGACTATTACCTCTTTGTTGAACTCATAGGCTTGAAATTAGAGGATTCCTTGCTGTCTTGTATTAGGCCCTACTTTCACTAGTATTGGCAAATCAAGAATAGTTTTCTCCATACTCTCTTTCAATTATTGGATCTGGTTATTGTTTATTGAAAGCACTGTATTTTTAAATGTGTGATGAGTTGTTTCTTATACAAACCATTGAAGACCCCATTGTCCCAAATACCTAAAAATCATTATTTCTAAGTTACCAAGCATCCTTAGCCTACAACCCTAAGGAGTTTCTTGGAGTGATAACAAATTGGCGCCATTGCCGGGGAGACGGAATTCAAGCTCTACTTTCCTGGGATACGACATAGAGTTGATCTTTGATGATAGACAAAGATTAGAAATTTTTAGTTGGTTGTAATAATCTATCTGGCGACTCCACGAAGGACGAATTCGGTGGCGACTCCACAAATTAATCCTGGCTCCTAAGAGGATCAATACTAGGGCGAATCCTCAAGAATCACCGATCACACCAGTGTCCAATCCAGAATCAATTCTCAGAAAAGGAAAGACGATTCAAGGTCAAACTTCAAGAGCGGATCCAAAAGGTAATCCTCTTTTCAGTTCTGAAAAATCTACTGCAAAAAAAGTTTAGTTCTTTTCAGAAAACACTGATGATAAAACAACTGTAGATACTGTAGAAGGACAAACTCTTTTTAATCAACAGGAAAATCCTAGTGATAAAAAATTGATAGACTATAATTTGATTGAAAAAACTTTAGAAATAAGCCACAGTTCTTCTTCCCTTGAATCTTTCCATTCTCAGCAACAAGAAGACCACTTGAACATCTATACTAGCCTCCTTGCTATTGAACATCTCCTCCAAGAGCTATCTGCTAAGGGTGAAGAAAATTTAGCTGGCCAGCTTGCAAATTTTTACAGAGCCTCTTATCAGACCTCTTTCCCATTGGAAGATTCACCTCTGTCACACTCCTCCAGTGTTGAAGATTTGAAGAAGAAACTATCATTTTCCCCACCTTTGACAGTCATGGCTGCACCACCTCCTCCTTTGACTAAGATGCAACAAATCCTAGCTGCTAGGTATGCACCACTCATATTGCCGAATCCAGTAGCTGCCATGCCAACAGGAGATTACCAGAAATATATGCCTAAATTCACAGGCGAAGGCAATGTGTCCGCTGAAGAATATATTGAGGCCTTTTACAATTATGCAGAGAACCTTAATATTGAACAAGAAGATGTTTGGACACGAGTCTTTGTCCAAAGCCTAGATGGCCATGCTAGGAAATGGTTTAAAGAACTTCCTGCTGGTTCCATTGCCGGAATCGAGCAATTGGATGAGATATTCCTGAAACATTGGGGTGACAGAAGAGATTTTGTCTACTACATCACATAATTTGGCAACTTGAGGAAACAAAGTAATCAATCAGTCTCTGATTTCACCAAGAGGTTTAACCAGATGTATGGAAAAATTCCAGCCGAGATAAAACCATCAGATGCTTCTGCCAAGATTACATATTCTGATGCCTTTGATTCAGATTTCTGTCTACTTTTGAGAGAAAGGAGGTCACCGACATTATCCCTCATGCAAGATGCTTCCCTTGAGGTGGAATCAAACATTCTAGCCTCCCAGAAGCGAAAAGGAGAATCTGATAGGAGAAGATCAAAGAATGAAGCATCATCTTCATCACATGCTGACCCAAAACTTGATAAAATGGCCAAGATGCTAGAATATCTAACCTCTGAGATATCTAAGCTAAAGATCGAAAATAAACAGCTTGTGAAAAGTAGAAGCACTTATGATCATGCAGGCAGAAATCCTAATCTAAATCCCAACAGTTTCAGAAGGAATAATCAACCTACTCAAATCTTGCAGAGAGAAAAGAATTCTAATGAAGATCAGAGGATAAAGGTCCCTCTTCAGAATGTTGTGATGGATGATGACAATGGCGATGATCAACAAGATGAAGAAGGTGACATTCATTGTGTTGGAGAAGAGACAGGGACGTCTTATCTAACACAACAAGATTATGAGGAATCATTAATGACCGAACAGACAGAAGATGATCTCCTTGGTGATGGCATTTTCACAGCAGAGGATAAGAACAGATATAACCTCCGATCTAAATCTAATGCTGCTCAACCAGATGCATCAACCTCTCCTGAAAAGACTGCTGCCCCTGTTAAGCATAAAGACCATACATCAGAAGATCAGCCAACAAAGTCTTCAAAGGTGAAAGCATCAACTCCTCCCAAGAAGACTGCTGCCCCTGTCAACCATCAAAATCTAGAGAGTCAGCCTCCTGTCGAACAACAAAGGAATCAGGAAGCCCCTTCAAATCAGGTAAAGGTTTCTGAGGAAACTGCTAATAAGGTTCCATATTCTTTTGATTTCGAGGCTGAAATTCAGAAAATTAAGATTCCTATTCCTCTTGTTGAGCTGATGAAAAATGAGATGTTTAAAAGGGATATTCTTAAAACTCTAGATCCCCATTATGTCTCTCTTTCTGCTAATATCCTAAATATTTATGATGATAAACCTACCATTACTCTGGGCCAAATGGTAGAAGACAGAGATGAAAGATGTCCTCCCTTCTACATCTCCTTAAATATTCATGAAAAAACACTGCACAATTGTTTGTTGGACTGCGGTGCTTCGCACAATCTAATGCCAAAGGCTGTCATAGATGAGCTTGGGTTAGAGATCACCAAGTCTTATCATGACCTCTTCTCCTTTGATTCCTGGAAATTAAAATGTCTTGGGATGATTAAAGATTTCGCTGTGACCTTGACCCAAGCATCAATGAAGACAATGGTGATGGATATAGTGACGGCTGACATACCTCCAAAATTTAGATGCTTACTATCGAGATCGTGGATGAAGAGATTAGGTGGCACTCTTCAAATGGATCTCTCTTACGCTACTATCCCTATTTTTGGAGGAGTGAACATAAGGCTTTATAGGGAATCTCAGTTGGCATATGTTATCAGTGATGAGAAAAATCCATCAAATCATCCTATCTATTCAGTAGATACAGATATGGGATCCTGTATCTTGCAAATTGATGATTCACTGCCTGATACATTGCTACTCAGAAAGCCCACAGATCAGATCACAGTTCAACCTATAGAGACAACAAAAGATGACCTTTGGACCATGTTCTTTGATGGTGCTTGCACTAAGGAGTCAGCTGGAGAAGGAGTGGTATTCATTTCTCCCTCTAAGAAAACTTCTCATTTGTCCTTTTAACTTGATTTTAAAGTGACTAATAACATTGCTGAGTATGAGGCACTACTTTTGGGGCTGAATGCTGCCAAGGAGAAGGGCATTAAAAAATTGCAGGTGTTTGGAGATGCAGATTTGATTATTCAGCAGGTGAATAAGTCCTTTCAAGCCAAGCATGTCAGGCTGAAGGCATACAGAGATGAAGTGCTGAAGGCAATTAGTGATTTTGCAGATTTTAAGATTTCATTTGTACCTAGAGCCATGAATGAATTGGCTGATTCATTGGTTGTGTCCGCTTGTGCATTCATACCGCCTCTGCATCATAAATTATCTTACGAAATTCAAGTTAAATATAGGCCCTCTCTCCCTGATAATGTAAAATTTTGGAATGTTTTTGAAGACGATGCTGAACTCACTAAATTCCTTGCAGTGATAGATGAGTTTGCAGATCTGCAGATTGATCAAGAGAATGAACATGACCATGAAATTGAGCAGCCAAAGCTCAAGAGAAAAATTGCAGCTCATGAAATAGTTCAGCTGTCCACAAACAAAATTCCTAAAGGTTTGGTCCCGTTGGAAAGGCTGTTTGATAACAATGATGTGGCTGTCAAATTGCAAAGCGGGGAGAAAGATTCAGATGTTTTGCAGTATAATGTGGCCAGTGAGCAAGATCCTAAACATGTCAACTTGGTCTCACATTTGACTGAAAAACAAAGGGCTGATTATGGAGAATTGCTAAAGGAATTTGCAGACATCTTTGCTTGGCAGTATGATGACTTGAAGACTTTTGATACAGAAGTGATTCAACATAAAATTCCCTTGAATAAATACACCAAACCATTCAGGAAGAAGCTTAGATCCTTCAACCCTTTGTTGCTGCCTACAATGGAAAGGGAAATCAAGAAACTGTTGGATGCCCGCATTATCATTCCTCTCAGGTATTCATAATGGATTGCAAATCTTGTACCGGTTAGGAAGAAGAATGGGGAGATCAGGCTCTGCGTAGACTTCAGAAATTTGAACAAGTGTTCTAGAAAGGACAACTACCCTCTGCCTAAAATGGAGCATATTCTGCAGAAGGTGTCAGGGTCGAAGGTGATGTCCTTCATTGATGGGTTTTTCGGATGCAACCAGATTGCTGTCCATCCGGAAGACAAAGAAAAAACTTCTTTTACCACTCCATGGGGTACATTTATGTACGAGAAGATGCCCTTTGGATTGATGAATGCAGGAGCGACATTCCAAAGGGAAATGGACATTGCTTTCATTGGGGAGATAGATAAAGTTGTCCTAATTTATCTGGATGATATCACTGTTTTCTCAAGTAGCCACGAACTTCATTTGCAGCACTTAAGAAGGACATTTCTGAAATGTCGAAGGTATGGCATCTCTTTTAATCCGAAAAAATCAAATTTTGCACTTAAGGAGGGGAAATTAATCGGGCATATTGTTTCAGCTGATGGGGTTAAGATTGATCCAAAGAGGGTAGAAGCAATTAAAAATCTGTCTCTTCCTAGATCAAAGAAAGACATTCAGTCTTTCCTTGGGACTATTAATTTTGTCAGAAGATTTATAGTAAATTTTGCTGAAATCACAAAGCATATCACTGCTATGTTGAGGAAAGACTCTGAGGTAAAGTGGAATGAAGCAACCAGACATTCATTCAATGCCATCAAGGAAGCCATCACAACAGCCCCTGTTTTGATCAGCCCCGATTTCTCCAAGGTATTTTACATTTTTTCATTTGCTTCTAGTGATACGATCGCAACAGTACTCTTGCAAAAGAATGCTGATGATCAAGAGCAGCCGATTGCCTTCTTTAGTAAGGTCTTGAGAGACGCAGAGGTAAAGTATGAGTTGTTGGAAAAACAAGCATATGCACTTGTCAAGTCACTGAAATCTTTCAGGGTCTACATTCTTCAGGCAAAGGTAATAGCTTTTGTTCCCTCTAGTTCAGTTAAAGATGTTCTTGTCCAACCTGATATTGATGGAAAAAGGAGTAAGTGGATAGCAAGATTGATTGAGTTCGATGTTGAAATCAAACCAACAAAGATAGTGAAAGGCCAGGGTCTTGCCAAACTCCTGGCAGAGGAGAATTGCAGGCTGCTTGACATAAATTTGATGAGTATTGATGCAGAAAATGTTCCGTCTTTAGAGAATAAAGAAAGTGAGGGAATGCAGGTTTCAGCTCATTTAGCTAATTGCAAATGGTACAATCATATTATTCAATTTCTGCAAACTTTATCAGTCCCATCAGATCTGACAAAAACTCAAAGAAGGGCTTTGAAGCTCAAAGCTATAAATTTCTGCATCAATGATAACTTATTGTTCTGGAAAAATCCCATTGGTTTATTGTTGAGGTGTGTAAACCAAGAGGAGGCAGCTAAAGTCACGTGTGAAATTCATAATAGTGAATGCGGAGAACATCACTATTGGAAAACCACAACACACAAAATCTTAAGATCTGGTTATTATTGGCCATCCTTATTTTCAGATGTATATGAGTTTGTGAAAACATGTGACAAATGTCAGAGATTTGAAGGTAAACAACAACTGAAGTCCCTTCCTCTCAAACCTATAGTAGTCACAAGGCCTTTCCAGCAGTGGGGCCTAGACTTCATAGGTGAAATTCATCCGCCTTCTAGTGGTCAACATCGGTGGATCCTGGTTGCCACCGATTACTTTACAAAGTGGATTGAGGCTATTCCCACCCGGAACACCAATCACACTGTCATCATAAACTTTCTGCAGGAGAACATATTTGCTAGATTTGGCTGCCCCAAGAGATTGGTCACTGATAATGCTGCTGCATTCAAAGATAAACACTTGGTGAAATTGTGTGAAGAGCTGGGAATTCAGTTGGTACATTCCATAGCTTACTATCCATAAGGAAATGGTTTAGCTGAGTCATCCAACAAGAGTTTAGTTAGAATCATAAAGAAGCTGCCTGAACAAAATGCCAGAGGCTAGGATTCCAAACTGAAGTTTTCCTTGTGGGCTGACAGGGTAACATGTAAGAAATCAATCGGTACATCTCCTTTCAAATTGGTATATGGTACTGAGGCCATATTTCCTGTTCAACTTGCATTACCGGTTGCAAAATTCTTACAAGAAACTGATTCTGAACCAAGTGATTTGACTAGGAGGATTCATAATTTGGTAGAACTGCAACAAGATAGAGAGCAGCTCTTGGAAAAAACTGAATTGCATTAGGAAAGAATCAAGCAAACTTTCGACAAGAAAGTCAAATCATATGTCTTCAAAACAGGGGATTTGGTCTTAAAGTGGGATGCAGCAAGGCAGGAGAAGGGGAAACAAGAAAAAATTTGAGGCTCTTTGGACAGGTCCTTTTGTCATAATAGCGGTGCAGTAAAACAATACCTTTGTTCTCCAAACTCTTTCAGGCGAGCCAGTATCAGGGGGCCCTTTCAACGGGTGCTTCCTGAAGATCTATTTCTCATAAGGCTTCCTTTGAAGCTAGGTTCTTCTTGTACATATTTTCTTTTTCAGTTCTGTTTTCTTTATTTCTATCATTCAAATAACTCCATGCCCAATGGTACTAGCAACTATTTTTCAAATTTCTGTTTCAAATTGCAATAAGGCTACTGAGTCTAGCTAGGTTCTTGGTCACCTCACAGGGAGATGCCCATTCCAGTTGGAGCCAAATGCTAACTCCCAAAATGAAACCGTCCTTTTGGTCAATTTTTGTGGTGGATAGCATGGCTATCAGTAGTGTCCTCAAGTCATTTTTGAGTTTTTATAGCTGCAAAACTTAGGTTTTGGTTTTGGTCTTAGAAAATAATATGACCCATAAAGTCTTCTTTTCAAAATTTTCATATTTCACTTTCAACAACTAACGTGTGTCCAAAAGTTGAGTGTTAGCTGTGGAAAGTGGCGACTTTCAGTAGCTAAGGAGCGCTTTTCATAAGCCTGTGCGCTGGTGAAAGTGAAAATTTCAAAATGTCCAACAATCAGTTTCACGGGTCGTGAGCTGTTGAAAGTACATACTTTCCGCAGCTATGGAACGGTTTTTCAAAGGTTGTGCGCTGGTGAAAGTGAAAACTTTCTGCAGCTAAGTAGCAATTCTTAAAAGGTCACGCGCTGAGGAAAGTGAAGACTTTCAACAACGAATGGGGGTTTTCCACAGGGTTATGCGCTGGTGAAAGCAACAAGTATGAAGAACTAACAGAGGCATTTTCCACAGGCCGTTGGTTGAAGAAAGCGGGAATCACGTGCGTGATATCCACGTCTGAAGGCAATGATGATATGATCATCCCATGTTAGGAAAATCCAAATCATGCGCTGATGAGAGTGGGTAATGATGGAAACTCAATTCTAATGATGGAAACTCAATTCTGCACGTCAGAGTAGGATTGTGATGCGAATTCGGCTCAGAAACTCATGCTCCATAATCATGGCATCGGGGATGTCAAGCTCGAATTCAGTGGTGCAGGTATAGAGGACGTACTGCCGGCCTGATAAGCATCAAATTAAGTCGTTGTTTCCATATCATACCCTGTTCGCGGAGGTTTGTCAAGGTTTCAAATGTTTTAAAACAGAGTCAATTCCCGCAGTGCTTTCAACAATGCAGAACCTCGGCTCGACAAACAGTTGCAGGGGTTACAGATTGTCGGGATCTTCGAGCTACATAATGGTGAGAAAACACAGTGGTTCTCTACTTAAGAGAGAGTTGGATAGCCCGTCTTTTTTACAGACACACTCCGAAGTCCAGAGACATTTTTCAAATGTAGGGTGTATTGGGTTTGTTGAAAGATTGCAAATTGGTTGCCACCAATCTACGACAGAAGCTTTTGCCAAGACTTTCGATGGGAACAAAGCTCATGTTGGGTCCATGAAAATCAGAGTGGATGAAGCTACTATTGCTGCAGCAACAAGCCTACCACGAACCGGTTAGAGATGGTTTAAAACCACTGCTCCCAAGAATTTGGATTTCAGATCTTATTTGAAAGAGGGATACAAGCACATGGCATGGAAAAAAGGTATGCTGGTTTCTTATTTAGAAGAAGAATGGCAGGAGTTGTTCAAAGGCATTCAATTGTACATTACTTCAGAGGGCAGGTATGATAAAGTTATGATGTATCATGTCAAACTCCTGGACCATTTCACAGGCAAGACTCCCATTAATTTACCTTTTTTCCTACATAAAAGTTTGACTAAGGTTTGCAAGAAGATTAGGGATCAACCCTTGAGCATAAAAAGTACTCTATGCCACTTCGGCCTCATAAAATTAATCATCTTGGAGGAATTGAAACAGCAGGGAAGAAGCTGGGATCATTTTTTATTCTGGGAAGGTTTTGAAACACAGACCCAGCTAGCAAATGGACCAGGGAAAGCTTCAAAGAAACAGTCTTCTCCTCAAAGTAGTTCAAGAAAAAGAAGGACCCTGTTAGGACCTCCAGAAGACAGAATTTCTGGAGTAAAGCCCCACAGGTCGAAGAAAAAGTTGAACTTTGAGCAGACCACAGAGCAGACTACAAAGAAAATCACAGAGCGTCCTATAGAGCAGAGTACAAAGAATAATATATTAAACTTGCCCTATTCAGATTCAGAATCAGAGCAGCAAGATCAATGCCCTGTCACTGAAAATCCTGAGCAGACAACTGAGTGTGCACAAAACTATGAGACCTTCACTCATACAGAAGAGGGAGAAACATCAAAAATCTCCAAATCAAAGAAGTCTCAGAAGATCAAGCATCTCAAGGAGGTAATTTCCCAACAAGAGGTTTTGGAAAGGGTAATTAAAGAAAGGTATAAAAAGTTGTCTGAGAACTTTGAAAAAACCAATACTGCATTCGAGAGATTGGCTAAGGAAAGTGTTAAAGAGAAGAAAAGGAAGAAAAAACTCAGCAAAGATTACAATAGCCTGTGGTGGCTTGCCAAACGCCTTAAAAGGCAGATAAGAAGGTTAAAACAAAAAATAGAGGAAAAAATCTCATCCAGATCTGAAGGTTCTTGCTCAAGTCACCGTTAATATGCAAGGTGAGAAATCTGGAACACACTAAATTTTGATGAAATCGAAATTTTAGAGGTGAAAACTCATTTTGAGCGCAATCGGGACTTTCACCAGTGCAAAGCTATCATTTTATGACCCGTTAGCTGTGGAAAGTGACGACTTCCAATAGCTAACCCGCGAAAAATTAAACAATTGCACTATTGAAAGCTGGGAAAGTAATTTTTGAAGCCAAGGACACGAGAGTTTGTTCCAAACAGGTTTTGAAGGGGCTCCAGTGTATCAGTGGGATATCAGATTGCATGCAAAGGGTTCAGCATCAGAGGTTCGAGAGAATTTTGGTAACACATGCAAAACCATTTCCTCAAAAATCAACCATGAACATTGGGAGATCCAACTATCAAAGACATGTGTCCTGCTATTCTTCACCACATTGCAGATACCAGGAGCTGAAGGATGCAGATGGCGATTTTGGAGATTGAAGACAGTTTGACTTTTAAGTTTAGTTGTTACAGACTTTATTTTCAAGTTTTTTAGATAGAATTGAGTTGTCTTTATTAAATACAGATCCATGTTTTTAGGATCTGTATAACTGTTTGTAAGAGGCTATAAATGCCTATTTTTGATATGAAACAAGGGTTCAAAATGGGAGAGATTTTCATGCCATTGTATAGACTCTTTTTGCAGAAATAAAGTGGAGTTTTCTTTCGTTTTCAATACCAAAATTATTCATCTTTCATTCTCTGTACTTTAATTTCAGTTTATTCTAGTTCATAAAGACTGTTACCTCTTTGTTGAACTCATAGGCTTGAAATTAGAGGATTCCTTGCTGTCTTGTATTAGTCCCTACTTTCACTAGTATTGGCAAATCAAGAATAGTTTTCTCCATACTCTCTTTCAATTATTGGATCTGGTTATTGTTTACTGAAAGCACTGTATCTTTAAATGTGTGATGAGATGTTTCTTATACAAACCATTGAAGACCCCATTGTCCCAAACACCTAAAAATCATTATTTCTAAGTTACCAAGCATCCTTAGCCTACATCCCTAAGGAGTTTCTTGGAGTGATAACAGTATGGTTCCCTTAAAAAATCCTCCTCCCACCATTTGATTCTAAGTTGCTCGAGGTTTAAACTCTTTGTTTCTTCTCGAGCTGGAAGCTCCTTGATTATCAATATTCAATCCCCATGTCTGTCGTTGTACTCTTCCTAATATAATGTCGAGATCGACGCCCGTTTCAATCATAATTTCTTCCATCTCAATAACCTTAGTCGTTGTTTCCTCCATGGTATCCATTTGGGATGCTCTTATGTCATATTTCACATTCGGGGGAATTGCATTCTTATCGCAACCGAGAATGACTAGGTCATTTGGTATTTTGTTTGATGGGATTCTACTCAAAGTCTTATTGAACCTGAGATTAAAATCTTGTATCCTTTCGTTCTTCTTTAACCCAATCTGGGTGAAGTCTATGAGGAGGTTATGGTATGCAATTCGGGGGAGAAACATATTTAGAAACATAACTTCGAGGTCATTAAATGAGCGAATGGAACTACTGGGTAATGTTGTATACCATTCATAAGCTCTTTCTGATAAAGTTTCCAAAAATAACCTCACCATGACGTCATCATGTTCAACTCGGTGGAAGTCACAAACATCAAGAAATAAATGCAAATGCCTCTTTGCATCGATTGTCCCATCTCCATAAAATTCCTTGAAGGTGCCCTTAGGGAGAACTAGGAGTTCATTTTGTTCATCCATGAGATTAAGAGGGTAATATCTCACCCTCCTATTTCCAAATCCTGGGATTCTTGGTTTCTTGCTGCATCACTTTCGCCTCCTTGTCTCTCCTCATGATGGTCGATCCAGGGTTGTTCGTCTCTTGCCGCCATTTTTTAGGAGGTTTCAGAATCAGACCTTTCACTTCTAGGGACATAGATTTGTTTACTTTTTCTTCGGGTGATGGATCCCTTGTACTCGTCCAACTTCAATCTTGACCTTGTTCTTGTGTTTCTCTAGCCAATATTTGATTTCTTCGATATTGTTGTTCTTCTCTCCTTTGTCTTTGAAGAATTTATCTTTCTTCTTCTTGGACTAAGATCTGCCAGGACCCTTCTAACTCTTATCGAGTCTGGGATGTTGATATTACCAAATTATTGTTGGATCATGTTGTCATTGATGCCAATGGTTTGATTGATTGATGTCAAGTGATTGATTGATGTCAAAGGATTGTTTGACTGATGATTTATGTAATATAATATGTAGTGTCCTTGATGAGAATGCATAGATGAATATGGATCAATGAGTTGTCAT
>CBVK0100189517.1:0-13898 GCA_900067695.1 Picea abies | reverse complement strand
TCTACACTCTTTCCCTACACGACGCTCTTCCGATCTCACCAAATGGTTCCATTGTCGAGACAGGAATCTTCTTGAGGGAATGTGAAGGTGGTTTCCATCAAAGACAGAGATTAAGAAGTGGATAGAAGATCAAGAAAAGGACTTCGCTGAAGCCCAGAACAAGAACCCCAATCTTAGTACAGAGGATTGGTTGAGAAGATATATCTTTACTGATATGCACATGATTTTCTTTGGAGGAATCCATCAGGAGCTATATGAGTGGCTAGCTAGGTTAGCAGATACCCAGTTTGAGATCAGATCTAGACCACCTGTGGTTTGGACGTCGACGTTGATCAAGAAGATCAAGAGATTTGATAACGTCGTGTCAAGAGCAGTAAATCACTGGTTTGATAGCACCATTGGAGGGTACATCATTGAGTTTGTTGTTGACAGAGTAGATTCATATAGCCAAGTTGAGAGGTATTTCTTTAAGGGAGCTAGGGGGAATTTTTACAATTTCTGAAGTTGAGGATCCAAATGTTATTGCATGAGATGAACATATTAAAGGTACAATAGTTGGTAGGATTGGAAAAGGCTAATGTTCAAGAAATCAGACATCAACAACGACACAAAGGTTGGGCATACGCGTAGTGGGAGAGTGTTAAGAGAAGTTCTTCTTGCAAACCTGTTTAAGAAAAACTACAGGGATGAGGGTTTCTACAGTGGAGAAGAGGCAGATCTGACAGACAAAGAGCATTCATAACCCACTAGGACAGAGGAAGGAAAAGCTGAAGAACCTCGACGGGAAGACCCAGAAACTTCAGGAACCACGCCCACTATTGAAGTGAGTACTATTATTCCTCCTGTTGTTTCAGCAACATTAAGAAACTAGAGTAATCAGAGTCACTAGAGCACTCAGAGCACTTTCACTAGAAGTCCACCACATATTCAGTCAGGAAACCTAAGAAGATCTATGGCAGATGAGATGAGGTTACCCACCTTTAGAGGAGATGCATCTGAAGATCCTGATCAAGATTGGTTTCTACGTGAATATGTGTGGAGTATTAAAAATATCATCGACGAAGTTGTTAAATGAGATCAATTTAGTACTACCCTGAGAGATCGCGTGTTAAGATGGTACATGAAATTTCTCCAAGGAGCTGCACCTAAACCACTGAATGTCATTAAGACTGGGCTAATTTCCGAATTCAAGAAACCTAAGTCAGATTCGCAGTGCATTACAAAACTAAAAGAAATCAAGAAGAGAATAGATGAACCTGTGTGGGAGTTTGATCAGAGATTTAAGACCTTGACAGGCCATTTGAGTTTTTACATCCCAGATGAGCAGAACAAGGAGTGGTTCATTTCTACCCTCTTACCACACATCAAATTTCCTCTGATGCAACAAAAGATTTCTTCGCAAGCGGAGGCACTGGAGATTGCCATGAAGTTAGAATCAACCTCTATGGGAGAATCCAGCTCGGGTATGAGTCAAATCTTGAGTTAGCTAACTAGTTTATCTCTGCAGGTCAAAGATATGAAGAAAGACAAGGGAAAAGATAAAAGAGAAGATATCTGGTGCATTAGATGCAAATCAAAAGGTTATGACAAGGAGCATTGTCCCCTATTTCATGAGTATTTGGCATCTGGAGCCCTGATTCCTTTAAAGAAAGTTACCTTACCATGGTGTGAGGTATGTAGAAATAGACATCATCCTGGTGAATGCTACTACATGAAAAAATATGTTCAGACGCCCACAAATATATATTGCACATTCTGTAAGTCGGTGGGGCATGATGATAGGGATTTTAGGACCTATGACCTCATGCATGAAAGGTCAAGGGATATATACAAAATTCAAGGTGAAGTACAACAAGAAGGAAACACTATGAAATATAATTCTCCAGGAAGAGGAAACTTCAACCCTCACGGTGGATTAAGAGGAAGAGGATGAGGAGGAGGTATGGGCGAGGTAGGGGACAAATCATTTGTTATAACTGTGAGCAACCAGGACACTTAGCAAGGGACTGCTAGAACCCTTGGACCACTTGCAGCTACTGTAGCTCATTCGAAGATGTTATTGAAGATTGTCTTGTGTTGCTATCCAAACTTCGGGAGAAACGAGGAACTCAGCAAAACCCGCAAGTGAAACTGATATATGTTGAACCTTGAGGAGAGGAACCTAGAGTCGTTGTTACCACTAGAGGAGGTGTTGTTATAGGAGAAGACAGAGTGACCCAAGGAAACACTACAGAAGAATCAAGAGTTAGGAACGTTATAGAGAAGACATGAGTTTTCAATGCAAAGAAAGAAAAACAAATATTTGAGGAGGCAAGAAAAGAATTCGGGAGAGACCAAGTCTCTTCATCGAAGACACGACCATAATTAAGAGAATGTGGAATGTCTCTATAATTCGATCATTCTTCTCTTCCAGAAGAAGGAAAAGAGGTAAGCAAGCTCATGGAATTATTATATACTTGTATTCAGTTGATTCAGGATGAAAGCGTTGTACAAGAGTTACAAAATTTAATTAGACAATACGAGTTAGGAAAGATAGATCCATTGTTGAATAGAGAAGTACACCAAGTCTCTAAAAACATAAGGAAAAATAAGGAACTACACCTGAATTCTCAAATTGGAGAGTATGACATCGACTATGTGGTCCTCAACTTAGGGTCAGAGGTCAATGTCATGACGAAGAAAACCTGGGCACTGATGGGAAAACCTAAGTTGATATATTCCCCTATCGGGCTTAGGATGGATAATCAACAAGATGTAAGCCCCTTTGGAATATTGGAACATGTCCCTGTGGACATCGATGGAGTAAGGATGTTTGCAGACTTCGAGGTGATTGAGATAGTTGATGATAGCTATCCTTACCTTGCGTTGTTAGGAATTGATTGGACTTTCAATAATTCCGTTGTGGTTGACTTAAAGAAAATAAGAATGATGTTTGAAGGAGATGGCCTTAGGGTCATTTCACCTTTGGATCCCGATGAAGGTCAAAGATACACTGAACACATAAGAGAATAAGACTGTGCATATGAACTAGAAAACATATACAAATTAACAACCAGAAAACAGTATTACATTAATCCTACAGTGGATGGGAACCTAAGTTGGTGAAGTGACAACGCATGTTTCTCATATTCAGAAGAAGCACTGGAGAACTGACAGAACAAAATGTATGAAGTATCTAGAAGGCGATGTGCTAGATTAACCTGAGAATTTCATTGGATCGACACAACAGTAAGTAAATTTCCCACCTTTGATGGTCTGAATCACCTAGAAGCATTCTTGTTGGACTTTGAAGAAATTGTACCAACACAAAAAATATTGTTGGCAATGGATGATACCTTGAAAGAAACCCCATCAAGATGGTGGGGGACACACAAAAAAAACATTATAGACTGGATACAATGTCACACTTTGATGAAAACACGGTTTTTAGAGAAAGTAGAAGGTTGTGAAGCTAGGTACACAAGTCAAAGTTGTCTGAAGGACCATGTGAGAAGTTGCGAGGAACCCTGGAGAAACATTCCTCAAGAGCAGTGGGTGCACAAATTCATCAACACATTGGAAACAACCCCTATCAACTGGTATCTTCAAGAAGAACTATGCCTCATCACTGGACATTGGGAAGGTATGACCCAGAACTTTGTAACTACCTTTTTGTTTGAAAGCCAATATCCTACAGTGGATCAAGCATTACATATTGTAAGACAACAAGTATTTGAGGAGGCACCTAGCCTCCCTTTGGAACAAGAAGAGGATGAATGGACCATGCCTCTCCAGAAACTGTAAGGCTGTTACAATATCAATGTTGATGAAGACGATGATCCTAGGAAGGTAAACATCGCCAAAACAGAAGGCCAGAGAGACATAGAAGGACCAAGAATTGAGCTACCTTTCATTGGAAAACCAATTAAACTAAAAAAAGTCAATATTGAAACAGAGCAAACACCGAAGATTTCAAATGTTGGAGATTATTGCGATGTTGCCACTATTGACAAGATCATCGAGTTACTGCATGAATATCAGGACTTGTTTCCAACCAAGTTCATTGATATGAAGGGAATTAAAGGGCCCATGGGAGAGATGAGGATCCCTTTGAAACCAGATGCAAGGCCAGTTAAACAGAGACCCTATAGATTGAACCCTAAATATAAGGAGAAAGTGAAGATTGAACTCGACAGAATGTTTGAGGTAGGAGTCATAGAACCTATAGAAGAATCAAAATGGATTAGCCCTATGGTGGTGTAGGATAAAAATACTAGAGATATCAGGATCTGTGTAGATATTAGGAAGATGAATGATGCATGTTTGCATAACCCATTCCCTACACCATTTACTGATGAAGTGTTAGATAATGTAGTAGGGCAAGAGG
Organism: Picea abies; assembly: GCA_900067695.1. Classification (NCBI taxonomy): domain Eukaryota; kingdom Viridiplantae; phylum Streptophyta; class Pinopsida; order Pinales; family Pinaceae; genus Picea; species Picea abies. Next base: position 9,532 of record CBVK0100189517.1, on the reverse strand, counting down.
TATATTCTTTTACAGATGGATTTTTAGGATACCATCAGATCCAAATTGCCAAGGAAGATTGCCAGAATACCACATTTGCAACAGAATTGGGATCCTACCAGTATACAGTGATGTTGTTTGGATTGAAGAATGCCCCAACCATCTTTCCCAGGGTAGTGGTTGAAGCATTCAAGGAGTTTTTACATAAATTTCTGGAAGCATATTTTGATGATTGGACTGTTTTTAGCTTATTACAAAATCACATTGATTGTTTAAGACTAATGTTGGATAAGTGCAGGCAATGTCAGATTGCCTTGAACCTGAAGAAGTGAATCTTTTTTTCACCCTTTGGATTGTTGTTAGGTCATATTATGTGTAAGCATGGACTGTTGGTAGACCCATCTAAGATTGCTATTATAGTTGATATGCCCCTTCCTACTTCAGTCAAACAGATGTGCACTACACTGGGACACATTGGAGACTACATGAAGTTCATTAAAGGCTATGCATAGATCATAACACCCATGGAGAAGCTTTTGAAAAAACACTGTAAGTTTCATTGGACAAAAGAATGCCAACAAAGCTTTGACACAATGAAACAGAAAATGGTTACTATGCCTATTCTGGTTTTCCTAGATTGGAGCAAGGAATTTCACATGCATGTCAATGCATCTTCTATTGCATTAGGATCTATGTTAGTAAAACCTGGAGCTGGAGACATTGACCACTCGTTAGCCTTTTCTAGTAGGAAGCTCTCAACAATAGAGATTAATTACACCATCACTGAGAGAGAAGGGTTAGCTATGGTGTATGCGTTGTAGAAGTTTCACCACTACTTGTTGGGAGGACACTTTAAAATGTTTACTGATCATTCTAGGTTGAAATACCTAGTCAACAAGCCAGTGTTGGGAGGGAGAATATGTAGATGGCTTCTGCTATTTCAGGAATATGATTTTGAGATCATAGTTAAGCCGGGAAGAATGAACAAAGGTCCTGACCACTTGACGAGGTTGGAACATGGAGAAGAGCCTACTAGTTTGGAGGATACACTACCATATGCAGAGTTGTTGGCCATTATAAATATTGATGATCACTTCGCGAAGATAGTCCAGTTCCTATCAACAGGAATGGCACCTGGTGAATATACAATCACCCAAAAGAAACAAATGGTAGTGCATGATGTAGACTTTTCACTTATCGCTGGACAACTATACAATATGGGACCTGATGAGATATTGAGGAGGTGTGTTATGGAGGTAGAGCGACCATTGATCCTCACAAAAGATCATGAAGGCATCACAGGAGGACACTATGCAGGAAAAGTAATAGTGCAGAAGGTTCTTAGAGTTCGTCTTTGGTGGGATACCTTACACATAGATGCTAAGGAATATTACAAAGCCCATGATGTGTGCCAAAGAGTTGGGAAAACGTCCAGAAGAGATGAAATTCCTTTAGCACCACAACTAACCCTACAAGAATTTGTGAAATGGGCCATTGACTTCATGGGACCTATAAACCCATCACGCAAGCGCACAAGAGCTAGATACATAATCATTGTGACAAAGTACTTGACCAGATGGGCCGAAGCAAGAGCAATTAGATATTTTATTGCAACTATAGTTGTGCAATTCATATTTGATGACATCATAACCAGGTTTGGATGACCAAATATCCTTATGAGTGATCAAGGCACACATTTTATTAATAAGACCATTGAAGCCTTGACCGATGAATTTGTAGTCCAACATCAGAAGAGCACACCCTAACACTTGCAAGAGAATGAGACAATCAAAGCATTCAATAAGATCTTGGAGACAACACTGACGAAGATTTGTAGTGTGAACAAGGATGACTGGGATTTAAGAGTACCAGCAGTACTATGGGCCTATAGAGCCACTTTCAAGAAGCTAACAATGTAGAGCCCCTTTAAGTTAGTTTATGGTCTCAAAGCAGTTGCCCTGATGGAATATTTGGTCCCAAGCTTAAGAATCACAACCTTTATAGATATGGATGACACTGGCATTGTTCAAGAGAGGTTCGTGCAGTTGGTTGAACTAGAAGAAGACAAATTTATTGCAGGATTCCATCATCATGTACAGAAGGAAAGAGAAAACGCCTACCATGACAGACACATCAAGAAGAAGGAATTTAAGCAAGGCTATTTGGTACTGATATATGACAAAAAATTCATGAAGCATCCAGGAAAGTTCAGAACACATTGGCTGGGGCCATATGAGGTTGTCTATGTCATAGAAGGAGGAGCTGCATAGTTGAATACCTTGAATGGAGAATGGAAGGAATGTTTGGTGAACAACAGCCAGTTGAAACTGTACTATGACATCCAACTACCTCGCAACTCTCACTAAAAGCATAAGGAAAAGGGTCCAGGTACCAGGTGCAGTTGAAACTGGGTACTAGACACAAAAAAGACAGTCTGCACATAGTGGGGAAGGAAAGAGCAGAAAGCACAGGTTTCTCCGCGCAGCCTGAAGACGAAGAAAATCAGAAGGATCAGATTTGAAGTGCCTCGGGACAAGTCACAGGTGAGTGTTGGGGGCTTGTTGGCCCTTGGGGGTGGAAGTAAGCAAAGCGTAAGGCATAAAATATAGAATTCAAACTGCGCAGAAGACACAGTGATTGATACTGGGTCGAAGTGAGTAGAAGAGAAGAAAATACAGAGCGAGGTAAGAGAAAGAAAGTTGTTGGATGAGGAGATCGAGGATGACAGATCAACAAGGAAGATGGATCATGTTCAAATCAACAAGTAAAAAAATTCACTGTTGGATTCTTTGGAGCACCACGTGAGAAGTAGGGAAAGACAGGTTGGCGAAGCCCTGAAGACGTAGGTCAAGTTGATATAGGGTTTTAGACACCTAGGGTTTTGGTATCTAGGGTTTGAAACTTAGGTTTTGGCCTAAGGCTATTGATGAGATATTGTAATGTATAAATAAAGGTCAAAATGACTTGGGATGGGTGTTTGTCATTATCATCGTTGTTATTGTTCATTCCAAGTTCGTTGTGAGTAATTATTGTAGAGAGAGAGAAGCATTGAGAAGTGAGGGAATTTTTTGTTGTAAGATCTTCAGCTGGGTGCGAAGATCAACCCTGCAACTGGGTGCGCAGGGAGGGAAGACAAAGAGAAAGAGAGAAGACCTACTAGCTAAAAGAGCAGATAAGAACTGTATGCTTTCATATTAATATATTATAAATCACAGTTCTGTGGACATAGCCCCAGGGAGAGGGTGAACCACGTACATCTTTTTGTTATGTGTGATTGATGTTGTGTTCTCTTTTTATGGATATACTGTTATTGCACTATTGCGTTAGATCTGATAGATAGTTGTGTGAAGTAGATCTAAGCTGGTAATTGATATCTAGATGTTGTGTTGTTCTTGTATCGGATCCACTTTGTATTCCCTTAGTTGTAGACATCTGTGTCCTGCAACCCCCCATAGCTGCTTTGGGTGAGACTGCATTTTCCTCATAGGTGTTGCCAAAAGGGCTAGTAGTTAGGGCTTGTTGGTGCGCTCTTGGAGCTGAACCCTGAGTATTCCCATGTGCCAACACTATGTGAGGGGTTAGGGAGGTTAGGTCCCTAACATTCCCTCCCCCTTGAAGAACAAACTTGTACTCAAGGATTAAGATGAGGAAATTGTTGTAGAATGGTGGTCGGATCCTAGGTGTCGTCTTCTGGAGTTGTTTCTTTCCATTGGACTAACACTTACTTGATGGTGTAATGACGAATAAGATGATCTCGCTGGGCCATGCCTACTTATGGCTGACACCATATGGAAAATTATCCATCCAACTCATGGAGATGAGTTTGAGTTTGACACGTAGTTCCAATCAACTTGTTTAAGCTAAAAATATTAAAAACATGACGGAGCTTCGAATGTCTGGGTAGAGCTATCTGATAGGCCACCGCTCCCACACGCTTGAGCACTATATAAGGACCATAAAGTTTGGGCGCAAGTCTCTGGCACTCTTCAACTTTAAGTGAATTCTTCTTATAAGGTTGTAGTCGAAGAAACACCTGATCCCCTTCAACAAAATGTCATTCATAATGACCTTGAAATGCTTGTTACTTCATGTGATTCCGAGCCTTGACCAAATTTTCTTTTTGGGCATGAATAATAACCTCTCAGACTGTAATATTTTTTTCAACCTCCTAAACCTTCGAGACCCCTTACATATATGAGAGAACCGATGGGGGATTTTGGCCATACACTACTTCAAAAGGAGTCATGTGAGTAGATGTATGGTAAGATGTGTTGTACTACCATTCATCTAGGGGTAACCATTGAGTCCACCGATTTTTTTTCTCAGATGAAAAACAACTAAAATATGTTTCCAAACACTTGTTGACAACTTCAATCTGGCCATCCATCTGGGGTGATAGGCAGTGTTGAGATGCAATTGGGTGCCCTGTAGCTTGAAATATTCTTGCCAAAAATTGCTGGTGAAAGTGGGATATCCATTAGAGACGATAGAATTATGAATACCATGAAGCTTGAAGATATTATCCATGAATATTTGAGCCACTATGGTGGATGTGAATGGGTGTTGAAGAGAACAAAAATGAGCATATTTGGATAGACGATCTATGACCACCATGATGAATGAATTATTACCCAATTTAGGTAATCCCACATTGAAATCCATAGAAATATATCGCCAAATATATCGCCAAATAGCAGGGGGAATCAGAAGTGGTTGGAGTGTTCCCGGAGCTTTGACAGTTTCTCCCTTATTGTGTTGACAGACCTCACATTCAACCACAAAGGTGCAGACTTCTTGTTTCATACCATCCCAGAAAAAAGAACGTTTGACCCATCATATGTTTTGGTAAAGCCTTAATGCCCGACTGTGGGTGAGGCATGAAGTTCAGAAATCACTTTGGATTTAAGTTGTGATTTCTTGCATAAATAAAAATGTCCTTTGTAGAGGAGCTCTTCATTGTGCCAAGAGTAGCCTGGATAAACTGAAGAATTGTGTTGCAATTGGTGGAGCATGCTAGAAATTTTGGGGTCTTGCATCCATTCTGGACGAACAACCTGGAGCTAATATGGTACAATGAAGGAGAGGGAGAAAATTGACTCGTCTTCTTCATATTTCTGAGAAAGAGCATCGACCACTACATTTTCATTTCCCTTCTTGTAAATGATCTCATAATCATAGCCAAGTATCTTTTTCACCCATTTTTGCTACGATGGGATGAAATTCGTTGTTCTAGGAAATACTTGAGACTTTGATGATCAGTTTTGATTTAGAATCATTGGTCGAATAAACAAGGACGCCGGAGATCCACAACATGCATAATAGATAACATTTCCTTTTCATAAATGGATTGGCCCAAATGTCTCTCTGAAAGTTGTTTGCTAGTGGAGGCCAAATGCCTGACATATTGCATGAGAATGGCTCCAATTCCTTTCCTGGAAGAATTACATTCCAATACAAATGTATTTATGAAGTCTGGAAGTGCTAGGACAGGGGTCGAGAACATAACATCTTTCAAGGCTTGAAAGGAATGATCCACAACTAAATTCCAAGTGAAATCATTCTTTTTAAGGATAGAAGTGAGAGGAGATGCAATTTTTCCATAATTCCGAACAAACTTCCTATAATAGTCCATTAAACCCAAAACACCATGCAAGCTCTTAAGATTTTTAGGGTGAGGCCAATCCTACATAGATTTAATTTTCTTAGGATCTACTCAGACACCATCCTTATTGATGAGATGACCCAGGTATTCCACTTCTGAGGCACCAAATGCACATTTAGATTGTTTGAGGAAAAGTTGGTGCTTAGAGAGTAGATGGAGAACTTGATTCACATGGGAGAGATGGGATGGCTAATTTTTACTATATATGAGAATATCATCAAAGAAAACTAAGAAAAAATGACAGAGAAAAGGACATAATACATGATTCATAAGACTTTGGAAAGTGGAAGGAGCATTACACAATCCAAAGGGCATTACCAAGAATTCATAATGACCCTCATGAGTGTGAAATGAAGTCTTGGGAATGTATTCTTCTTTCATATGGATTTGGTGGTAGCTAGAACATAGATCCATTTTGGTGAAGTACCGAGAACCACTCAATTCATCCAAGAGGTCATCAATGAAAGAAATGGGGAATTTGTCTTTAATTGTGAGTTTGTTGAGGGCATGGAAATTAGGACACATGCACTAAGTACCTTTTTTATTTAGTACCATGACCACATGAGAAGAATAGGGGATAGTACTGAGATGGATAACACATGATTCTAGCAATTCATGAACAATTTTCTTAATTTCATTCCTCTCGGAAAAGGGATGATGATAAGGCTGAACATTGGGAGGAAGACTATCCGGGATGAGAGGGATGGAATGATCATGGAATCCATGGGAAGGGGGAAGTTCTTTAGGAGTGGTAAAAAAAACTTGGTGGTGGGAGTGGATATATTGGTGTTTGGGATGCACAAAAGGTGTTTCAACAACATGAATGGAGTGGAGTTGGGATATAATGACCAAATGAACATTTTTTAGGATATTTTCCATGCGATGGGAATTGATGATCTCAGGGGAGCCTATTGTGATGCCTTGGAACTTATATTGTTGTCCCTCCTGGTGGAATTTCATTGTTAAGTCCTTAAAATCCACGAGAATGGGGCCTAGAGTGTGTAACCATTTGAAACCAAGAACAATGTCACAACCACCCATGTCTATAGCAAACATATGGGATTTGAGGTGATACTGACCAATTTGGAGTCACACATTTTCACATTGTCCCCCACATTTCATGGAACCACCATTGATAATCATGATTTAAAAATTGTTGATGACACGGATGTAACAATTGACTTCTTTGGAAATGCAAGGATGAATAAAATTATGGGTGCTACTATTGTCTACAAGGATGATGAATTTCGTATTTTTGATCTAACCAATTAATTTGAGAGTCTGGGAAGCAGAGAAGCCAATGAGGGAATTAAGTGAAATCACTGGGTCAATGTCTGGTGGATCAAAGGGTGGGGTCATATCAGATGGCAGTGGTAGTTCCTCCACAGGTGGAACAACAACATATTCTTCAAAAATATCCTCAGTCACAGCCATAAAAATATTTTGTTCCTTACACGTGTGCCCAGGAAAATATTTGTCATCACAATTATAAAAAAGACCCTTGAGTTAGCGTTCAACCATTTCAACCCTGGTTAATTTTTGGATCTTGAGGGGAGTTGTAGGAGGGGCATAATTGGTGGGTTCAGGACGAGGAGGAAAGAAGGGTTTTTGGGTCTGGGAGGATACAATATATTGTTCTTCCTTGTCTCGTTGAATATCTTACAACTAAGTATGGGGTCGTGTCATGAGAACATGGGAATGTATTTCATCTTTGAGGCAACTGATAAAGAATTCCCTAAAGAAATCATTTGTCATGCCCTCTGTTCTGAAATCCAAATGCTAAAATGCGGCAATAATGTATTCCACTGTCCCAGACTGCTTTAACTTGGTCAAATGACCGTGTTAGAGTCAAAGAGGTCATAAAGTTCGGCCACAAACTGTGTCCAAGCAACATACCCTTGGCATAACTTTTTTTGCCATTTCCACCATTTCCATTGTTCCAGATCTAGATGTAAGACACCATAACGAAGATTGGATAAATCATCAATAATTCCATGCAAAGAGAAATAATGTTCCATTTGGTGACCCAACATGTGGGATCCAATCCATCAAATTTTTTCACCTCAATTATGGGAGGGTAGAGGTATCAAGAAAAATGGGTAGTATAAGGACCTTGGTAATGGGAAGAGTCATGGTCATCTTGATAAGATGGTTGTTCATAAGAGGAAGGGTTCTGAGAATGACCCATGAAGTGTTCAAAGATGGCTTTTAGGTCTTTGAGGTATTTTATGTAGGAACATTGTTCCTAGAGGAACTGAATAGATGGATTTATTGAGCTAAGGTTGTCATTTATATTCTTGATGTCTTCCTTGTTCTGGTGGGTGTCAGCAATCAAGGTATTGTGTTCTTGGGCTAGTGTGGTAGCCATTTGGAAAAATGGGAAGGAAAATGGTACAGGTGAAACAAAAGGGGTCTGGAGGGGTGGGTGGGGGACCACTAAGAAGAAGGGTGTCAAATTATAGGTACCACTGCAATCAGGGAGAAAAGGGGGATCCAATGGAATAGGGGCCAAATAAGGGTGTCAGAGAAGGGTTAGGTCCACAAATTTGTTTTGTTAAAAATGATAGGTATCACTGGAATTGGGGCAAAGAGAGGAACCCAGTGGGATAGCTCCCAAATAACTATACCAGTAGGACCACTATTCATTTTACTCCTGCGGAGTTATACTCTAGCCTAAATAATACTACAGTGACGAAATTCCCAAATGCTTAACAAGAGGAAATGTGTAGTAATTTCTCAACCAGAATGTAGAAGACACAGCTGCGTGGCAATAGATCTTGTCTATTCTATTTTTTTTTTGGTCCCAGGGGTAGGATATTTAGGGTTTCTACATAAAAGGGTTTGCCCTATGCTATAGCTTTCTAATATACATGTGGGGTCCAACAGTAGTACTCGACCCAATATCTCAGGGAACCAACTAAGGGGGTTAGACTGTGCCTTTAGCCATACTACCTGACTACCCAGTTACTAGAGAGTATCTTCACAAGTGTTGTTCTCAGTGGAACTATAGTAGTAAGGAGACCAATCAGTTTATGTATGGAGGGATTCAGGATATTTAGGTTGATCCATATACAGGTGTTGTCTGATGTGCTACCACTCAAAGGGGTACCAACATGGGTTATAAGGGTGGCCAATAGATGTGAGATTAAAAGCCACTTGTAGTTCCTGCATGTATGCTTCCTCGATCGTGGATTTATGCGTTAAACGATAGATCTTTGTAGCTTTAAGATGCCAGAATATGTCTCTATCCTGAAAAAGAAAAAAATTAACCCACAATTTTCTACCAAGGAAGGTGCTCTGATATCACTTGTAGTATTCCAGATATAAAATATTATGCAGAACATAAATACTTTAGCATAGAAATGGCAGAGCAACAATGATATAACCAAAAAAACACCAGAATAATACCAGGATAACACCAGAAAGAGCACCTTGATTAATGATAACAATGTTCACTTGCCTTTTCAAGGGGCAAACCTCCAACAAACAAAGCTCTATTACAATAATCTCCAAGACAAGATTTCTCATACCCTCTTCTCCTATTTATACTAAATCTATCTATCCAAAAGAACAATCTAGAGGATGATCCTTCAAGAAGTGGAAGCTTATATTAGGGCTTCTTACATTTGACTTATTCTTCCTTATTGCTAGGCCATATTAATATTGGCCTTTATTACATGGAATTATATTATTCTACCTACGTGAGGGGTTAGGGAGGTTAGGTCCCTAAAAAATTTATCCCAGCATGGCCCACGCACCCACTCCACCGACTAATAAAACACTACTAAGTGTCAATCTCTTGATGCCATGTCTACCAGGTTGGCACAACACGTCATCATGACATAATTTTCTCTAGTTTACATGAAAAAAATGTTGGAAATATGGCTACAG
>CBVK0100189516.1:0-13898 GCA_900067695.1 Picea abies | reverse complement strand
CAGTCCCGAAATGATCAATCCACAAAAGGGGATTTGGTCATACATCAGTCCCGAAATGATCAATCCACAAAAGGGGATTGATCTATAAGATAATAACTCAATAATAAGTAGAATATACTTCGCAGTTATAATATTTCAACACTCCCCCTTAACAACAAGGGTATTTTACAACATCATTAGGAGAGAGAGAGGGAAACAAGATCACCAACATATGGAACATTGACTGGCATATCTATAAATCATCTAAAGTTTTTCTCATCATCAATAACATCATCATTCACAGCATGGAGCTGGAGTATCATCGTCAACATCATTCATAGTATGGAGCTGGAATAACATCATCATCATCGTTCACATCATGGAGATGGAATAACATCATCATCATCGTTTACAACATGGAGTTGGGACCTGAAACATCAACATCAATTAGAATAAAAGATATAACAACAACATCAACAACACTAAGCTGATACAACAACATCATCAACAACATGAGGCTGGAGAAACAACATCATCACAACACGAGGCTGGAGAAAAAACATCATCACAGCACTAGGCTAGAGAAACAACATCATCACAACATGAGGTTGAGATAACAACATCATCAAAATCATCAACATATGGCAACAAAATGAGGCAGGTGTAATAAAAACATTTTGTGGTACTCTGACAGTCCCTAGGGATTTTCCCAGGAATCATAAGATTCCCTAGGATATAAAATCCTAACGGAGCTACAACATGGTACTCTGATAGATCGTCCTTACCGGACCTTTGGGATATGCCCAAGAATCATAATATTCCCTATTATTATAAAAATCCTAAATGGGCTACCACTACTAGCCACAATTGGCATATACATGCATAGGTACTCTAATAGACCGTCCTTACTGGACCTTCGGGATTTGTCCAGGGATGATCAGTCCCCTAGGATATAAAATCCTAATTGAGCTACCTATTGTTGGTCAAGATACCATAGTATCATCAAAATCACTCCCCCTTTCGAGGGAGGTCCTTTCAAACTATACCAAGGTTGTCTCAAAAGTATTCAAACTTTACACGAGACAAAGGTTTGGTCAACAGATCTGCAACCTTCTCATTTGTGCCAACATATTGGAGCTTTATAGCTCCCCTCTACACCATATCACGAATGTAGTGATATCGTATTTCTATGTGCTTCGACTTATCATGGAACACAAGGTTTCTTCCATCTCTAGATCAAATATACCTATCAACAACTTCCGAAGCCATATGACTTGACAATTGGCAGGACATGCGGTAATGTGTTTTTCTTTTGTCGTGGTGAGATAAATGATGGATTTCTTCCTACTCTACCATGCAGTCATGGATAACCCCATACTGAAACAACATCTTGAAGTGATCTTTCTGTCAGAAACACTTCTAGCACAATCTGAATTGGTATAACCAACCAATCTGAAGTCTTGATCTCCATTATAAAAGAGACCAAAGTCCAATGCACCCTTAAGGTATCTCATCACATGTTTTGCAACAACAAGGTGAACACATCTAGGCTCTACCAGATACTGACTCAAGGTGTTCACAACAAAAAATATATCTGGCCTGGTATTCGTCATATACATCAATGATCCAATGATATGTCTGTACAATGTAGCATCAACCAATTATGACAAAGTATCAACTCGGAGCTTCAACTTTGTTTCCATGGGTGTGTTCAGGGATTTACATTCCAACATGTCAAACCTCTTTAGTATTTCAACTACACACTTCCCTTGGTTAAGGAAGATCTTCTCTGGGCTCTGCCAAACCTCAAGACCTAAGAAATAGTGCATTAGTCCTAGGTCTTTCATCTCAAATTCTGCAGCGAGCTTCTTCTTACAATCAATGGTGAAATTTTCTTCTCCAGTTAAGAATAAGTCATCCACATACAACAACAATATAACTGACTCATCATTCATAACCTTGAAGTAAATGTTAGAATCAACTTTACTCTTGGTAAAGGCCAAGCTCATCAGGAAACTGTCAATTCTTCCATACCAATCTCTAGGATCTTTCTTCAACCCGTACAGAGCCTTGTTCAACCTTCAAACATGAGTATTTTTATATTCAACTTCAAACCCTTGAGGTTGTTCTATATACACTTCTTCTTCAATGGCACCATTTAAGAAGGTTGTTTTCACATCCATCTGGTGTAACTTCCACTTCATCTTGGCTACAAGAGCTATGGTGGTTTTGATAGAAGTGTATCTAGCTACATTAGCAAACTTCTCTTCATAATTAATGCCTTCCTTTTGAGAAAAACCACGAGATACTAACCTTTGTTTATGTTTTTCAATACTTCCATTTGCAACACGTTTTATCTTTCTATAACCATTTGGAAGATACCACATCTTTTTTCTTTGGTCTAGGAACTATTTCCCATACATCATTCTTTATAATGGATTGGTATTCTTCTGTCATGGCATCTTCACATTATTTCTTCTGAATGGCTTCTTCAAAGAAAGTAGGCTCCTTTTCTTTAATATCACACATCAAAGCCATATAACTAGAGAATGGATTAGGTTTCTTGACTTGTCTCATGGTTCCTTCTCGAGCACCATACTTCTCTCCATATTGAATAAGTTCCCTTGCCCAAGCTGGATTTCTCTTGTGAGATATTTTCATATGGGGAGGTTCTTGAGATTCTATCATATCATGATCTTCCTGAATCTCATCATCAGGGGAAACTGTGACTTCCCTCACTGGTTCTGCAACTCTGAGAGCTACATGTTCTTCTTCATATACTTCTTCAAGCTGGAATTTCCTTGATTTCTTGAGTGTTGCATCTTCATCAAAGGTTACATCTATGTTGATATAAATATGATGGTAACCATGTATGTAAATTCTAAAGGCCTTTGAGACCTCACAATATCCAACATATATTCCCTTCTTTCCTGAAGGGTCCAACTTGGTTCTCTTTTCTTTCAGAATGTGTACAAACACTAGACAACCAAATATCTTGAGATGGCTTACTTTTGGCTTCTTTCTGGAGAACATTTCTTTGGGGGTTTTGAACACAAGTGCACTATGGGATAATATGTTTTGTACATAAACTATTGTTCTTGTTGCTTCAACCCATAAGTACATTGGAAGACCTTGATCGTGAATCATAGTCTTCACTGCTACCATTATAGTTCTATTCTTTCTTTCTACTACATTTTGTTGAGGATTGTAGGGAGTGGTGAGCTCCCTCTTAATATCAACATCTATTCAAAATCTTACAAATTATTTTGAGGTGTATTATCCTCCATTATCTGACCTGAGTGTATTGAGTTTTCTTTCAGAGAGATTCTCTATCAAGGCTTTGAATTCTTTGAATTTTCCAAACACTTCATCTTTTTATTTCAATACGTAAACCCAAGTCTTGCGAGAATAGTCATCAATAAATGACACATAGTATACATACCCACTAAGAGAGGTTTATGGAATTGGGCCACATATATCTGAGTGGATGAGATACAATATTCCTTCTGCTTTATTGTCTCTCTTTGGGAAATGATTCTTTATGTTCTTTCCTTGTGCACATCCCTTGCACACACCTTCATGATCAACCTTGAAATTTGGTAGACCTGTAACTTCCTTGCTCACATATGGTAAGGCTTTATAGTTGATGTGAGCTAGTATTCTATGCCAAAGTTCACATGGAATCTCAGTGGAGTGAGTCAAGGTTGCATCTGAGTGACCTTTTAACTTATACATGCCACCTTCTTCGGTTCCAATAACAATTACATCTTCTATGGTTTTTCCTTTAGGCCACATAAGAACTTCTCCATCTATGAATGCAACCATAAAACCTTTCTTATCTAAAGATGAGCTAGAAAGTAAGTTATTTTTAAAACCTAGTACATATAGTACATCCTTCATCTTCATTGGCATCCCTGAATCAAGTTTGTAGGTGGAATCTCCCACTCCTTTGATAGGGTACTGGTAATCATATCCAAGTGTAAGTTTCTGGGGATTTTTTTTTTGTAAGGCTATAGAGAATGTCTCTCTGACTTGTCATGTGATTATAAGCACCACTATCTATGAGCCAAGTGTCCTCTCTAGGTGACACAAATCCTGAGAGGGCAAGGAATAATACATAGTAATCAATCTTTTCTTTAATCATCTTTGTGGGTTGCTCATTATCTCCAACTGCATGGGCATGGTGTATTTTGTTATTTCTCTTCTTGTATTCTTCTCTTCTAGCTAGAGAATTCTTAGCAATATGTCCCATCTTGTCACAATGGTAACACTGATAAGAGGATAAATACTTTTCTCTTCTTTGACCTTTCTGAAACTTCTGGAATCTCCTTGGAGGGTGAGATTGTTTATGGGAGTAGGTGAATCTCTTTGGGGAGTGAGATTCCTTGTGTAGGTGGGTATCCTTCTTGAAGTGAGACATTTTCTTTCCTCCTTTAGCATGCACATCTAGGGTGTGATATTCATCCCTTAATAGTATTACTTCTCGGTTATCTACTCTTGCTTCTTCTTGAACACATTCTTCCCACAAACTTTCAAATTGTAGTTTCTCCTTTCTGGCACAAATAGTTTGGATGAAGGAATCCCAAGGTCTTGTGAGACCATTAAGATCTGTCATTATGAGTTCATATTCATCTAGGTTGTCTCCGATTACTTCTAGTTGTTCCTTGAATTGAGATATCCTAGAGAAATAGTCATGAACTGTTTCTCCTTTCTGCATCTTTGTATTCTTGAGTTGGGTTCTCAAGTTCATCTTTCGGTTAATGTTATTTCCTTCATACATTTTGGTTAGGGCAACAAACATCTCTTTTGGAGTGTTCTTAGAAGCCACTTGAGGAATTAAGTGATCTTTAATAAAGTCTGCAATGATTCTTTTGGCCCTAACCATATCCTTTTGGTACTTTTCTTTAGTTGTATCATCTGCGGGTTCTGGTACATTTTCTTTGATGAATGTTGCAAGTTAATTATCTTCAATAATTAGTGCAATCCTATACTTCCAGGCATGAAAGTTATCCACACCTTCTAGCTTGTCAACAAGCTTGGTGCTTGCAGACATGTTGACCTAGAGCTGGGAAAATGACAAAAATTGAAAGTACTCAGAAATTAAATCTAAACTTACTAGGAGGTGTGCTTGGCTAAGACGAGTAGCTTGGTGTAGTTTGTTTTCTGAAAATCCAAAATTTACCCCTTGAAACTGGGCCTGCGCAAACCTGGACTGGTACTTCTGGTACTTGTTCTGGTTTCCTGGTTTTCTGGTACCAGTGAAAACTAGGGTTTCACTTTCCAGAGGCCCTAGCCACTAAAAAGGTGCACTCAAGATGCCAATGAGTTCACTAGGCTAGGGTGCACTTTTGTAGATAGTTTTTAGGCTGAAATTATCTTCCAGTAAAAATCCCTAATTTTCTTGTACGGCGACATTGATGTTTTTTTGGTAACCCAGTGAAAGGTGCTCTATTCAGTCAAGCTTTGAAACCATGTTACATTTAGATTTTGTATTAATCTCTTTTCAATTTACTAGACAATAATAACATAAGTAGGATCACTGAAAGATACACAATCACAACATTTATCCTCTCTCTCTTCTTCTTCCGACAACTGTATCTTCCTTCAAACTTGTGCACTAGATGAGTGACTTGAGTAAGCAAGCGAATGAGGCGCTAGCCTCTCTTATTTATACTATATAAGGAGCGCTAGGGTGGTGTCTCTTCATTAGGCATGGTCGACTTCTCTAACTAGTGGCTAAAGCCACTTTAATTAGACCCGGGGATGACTTCTCAAATAACATCATTTAATTAAGGTTTGACTAATCCAAAAAAAGGGATTTGGTCATACATTAGTCCTGACATGATCAATCCACAAAAGGGGATTGATCTATAAGATAATAACTCAATAATAAGTAGAATATACTTCATAGTTACAATATTTCAACACTTAATGCATTAAGTATGACACTTTATATGAAACAATGACTATTGTTCCTCATAATATGCTAGATCACCATCATCTGATGAACCATGCTGATTAGATGTGATGATATGAGATGACAAGGAGAGAGACATGTAGAATGGATAATGGTTTGTTTCAAGTGAGAGTACTGATCATCATCATCATTAGGATCAATGTCTTTATTTTGGGCCATGATATATGATCTCCTCTAGTTACCCCTAGGTGAGAGGGGGTGACATGCATCAATATATTTGGCAACCATACTAGGGATGATGTCCTCAAAATTTACTCATAATTTTGGAAACAAATGAATGAATTATTACCAATTTTTAAAGTCAATCAACATGGTTAATCATGATGTCCAAGACATTGAATTTATAGTTGAAATTTCCCCTATTCCTCCATGGTTCAACTTTTGAGAAGAATATTGTGGTCTTGTGACTTACAAAGAAATCTTGGAATTCAAGAAGCAATATTGGTAAAACCCAAGCCTCTTCATTTTAAGATATGTGAGTACCACTAGTAATTTCTCATCAAATTACGAGAAGGGTGGAAAACAAATTATGTTCTCTTGTTTTGGTAATCTTGTGCACCCAAAAATATATTTTCAATTTTATGTTTGATTGAATTTTTTTTCAAAGATTTTCAACAATGATAGTGATCCAATGTCTTGATAAAAAATATCTAGTATATTGTATGAAGAGACTAAATTTTGGATATGTTGTGTAGGACAAATGATTCTAGCTTCAGAATACATTTCAGAATCAAATGTTGAGTTTAAGTCCCACAAATAAGTCTAGAACCAACATGTAGAGATTTCCAAATTTTACTTTCATAGTAACATGGGTCTAGAATTTTGATTGTAGTGATCTCATCTCTTTAATCAAGGTCTAAAATTTGGATATTTTGTAGAGAACATTTTCCTATATGTATCCACCGATATTCATCAATTTTTTGGTACAATGCATATGTCTCGATCCAACACACTAGAATTTCCATATTTTTGTAGAAACAATGGTTAGATATTTTGACTTGTGTGCATTCAATACTTGGAGTTAGAATATGAAAAAAATATATGTTTTATAGGACATTTTATATAATTTCTCAACAAATTTCATAATAAAATGGAGTTTAAAATGTGCTCCCAAGCCATGCATAGAGCATGACATGACAATCCATAATTTCTTCCACATGTTTTTTTTTTTTTCATTTTGACTTTGAATATTTAAACTATGAATTTTGGGTTGTATCTAGAAGTTATAGAGATAATTGTTAAGGATGCATTAGTTGAGTAGATGTTTTGGTTACCCACATAAGTGAAAAGTCTTTGGAACCAAATAGTCATGTCCTCAACATAAATATTCGGGACATTGATGTAATTGGTGCCTTTCGGATCTCATAGATTAGCCTTCTAGAGTGGGTTTATACATAATATAGGGACTTTGATGGTTCTGTGAATAAGAAAGATAAGAGTTGATGTATTTCTATTGAATAAAAGACAACAATGTTTTGTGTTGTTGATTTATGTGTGTACATTTATGTTTCTATGTGGTTTTTCATTCATGCATTCTGTTGTGTGAATCTGGTTGTACCCTTACAATGCATCAAGTGGTATTAGAGAAAGTTACAAATATCGGAAAGGATGATACAATCTTATGAAATTTATGGGAGTGAAGAAATCGATATTGTAATTTCTAGGAAAGATTCTATCTTGTTGTAAATGAGGTTTGATTGTGGAGGTGATGTTAGCAATAAAAATTTGCTAAGGGAGTATTCCTTGTTGAAGATAACACTGATAACACATTGGTTTGTGGATGGTAATTGGAGTGATAATTACTAGGAGAATAGGAATAAGTATGTCATATAGGATAAGAAATCATAGAAATCAAGAATATCAATAGATGGAAGATCATCTGAGAAATCAGAGAGAACCGAATTTGAATAGATGAGAAGGAGAATTTAAGAATTGGAAATGTTGGATAAGAATCAAAATTAGAACCCAAATTAGAAGAACAAAAATATGACCGAGAGAGAGATCCTACAATGTCATCAATCAAATTTATGAAAGAAATAGGTAATGATAAAGTTGATATTTCAAATTAATATGATACCCTAAAAGTTGAGAATTTGATTGATTTTATAGGAGAGGTAAAAAGTATTTTGAACATGAGAAAGTTGAATACCCTAATAGGGTGATTTTTCCTACCACCAAGAAGGGGAATGCAACTTTATGGTGGGATTGTGTACAAAATATATAGTTGATAATCACAAGGAGAAAATTAAGACTTGGAAGAAATTGGTAAGTAAAATGAAAGAGAAATACTTACCTATAGATTATTAGCAAGTTTTTTTCCAGACATGCACATAATTTGAGGCAAAGGGAGACATTCGTTTGAGAATACACATAATATTTCTTCAAATTGTCAATAAGATAATGTATCAAGGAATTAGAATTTGAGAGGGTTGCAAGATATGTCAATGGATCAATATTTAATATTCAAGATGAAATTAGCACTCAATATTTTCATACTATAGATGAAGCATACTAGAGTGCTCTTAAAATTGAAGAAAACTATGGTAGGATACTGCAATAAAGTGCTAGATGAACAAGAGGTTGATGTAGATGATATGTGAGCTTTGGAAGAAGTCAAACAAGTAAAAGAAATGGAGAGGATGCAAGAAATGGTATTTATAGATACAAAGGATGTAACGATGATGGTACTTATAGAAGAGGCATTGTTATTGGATTAATCGGTAAGTGTGGACACAAACAAATCTCCCTAGATCCCATAGGAAACTAGAACAAAACAAAACAAAATGCACACTTCGCCTTAAAATTCATTATCATATGAACTAGTTTAATGAGTTATAAGTGACGTACATTTTAAACGATGCTTGTCCCTGCTAGTGTAATCTTTGTGGCTCCTTCCTTGATTTTTCAAAATAGTAAGCATGTCTAAGAATCAAAAACCAAGAAAGAAGGGAAACAAATATATAAATATTCTAATGAATTCTATGTATATGATCAAGGAATTATACAATAGAAGACAAGATGCTTATATAGGGAAGAAATGCATTACTGTATTAAGTGAATAGAAAGTGGATAATACAACCCATGCCTTGATGTTGCAAGGTCCCCTTTCAATGGATATTTGTTTCAACACACATGCCTTTGCTCCAAATTCCTTGAATGAATAAGATCCACAATCTGGCTTGAAGAAATAAAGAAAATATCTCAAGAATAATCTGAAGGAGAACTCTCAATACAAATCTTAGCCTATTCAACCTTCACCTTTTCCATGAGATATCCCTCTTTATATATTGAGAAAGAGAGATGGGTGAGGAGATGTTGGCACAGGGGCAGACCCATGGTTCAACTCTAACAGAGCACCAACAAGCCCTAACTACTGGCCCTTTTGGAAACACCTGTGAAGTAGATGCAGTTTCACCCAAAGTAACAATAGGGGGTTGCAGGAAACATGTGTCTACAACTAGAGGAAATGCAAAGTGGATCCATGACAACAACACACACCAATCTAGATATTATTTATCTCTCTTAAGCCTACTACACAAGAAATATCTCTGATCCAACACAATAATGCAATAACAGTATATCAGATAACAAAGAACACAACATCAATCACACATAACAACAAGATATACGTGGCTCACCCTCTCCCTAGGGATACGTCCACATAACTGTGTTTCTTGATTATATTATATGAAAACATATAGTTCTATCGAGCTCTTGTGCGCTTTCTTGGTGGGTTAATAGGTCCTACAAAATCAATGGCCCATTTATCGAATGTCTATAAAGTTAGCTGAGGTACTAAAGGCATCTCATCTCTTCTGGAAGGTTTCCCCACTCTTTGGCATACATCACAGGCTTTGTAGTATTCTTTAGCATCTTTTTGTAAAGTAGGTCACCAAAGGCCATCTCTAAGAACCTTCTGTGTTGTTTCTTTCCCTGCATAATGTCCTCTTGCTATGCCTTCATGTGCTTGTTCCAGTATCAATGGTATTTCTACCTCCATAACGCATCTCCTCAAAATATCATTTGGTTCCATCTTATATAGATGTCCAGCTATAAGTGAAAAATCTACAGCGCGAACTACCAACTGTTTCTTTTGAATGATTGTATACTTGCGGGGTGTCATTCCTGTAGACAGGTACTGGACTATCTTGACAAAGTGATCATCAACATTTCTGATGGCTAGCAGTAGTGCATTTGGTAGTGTATCCTCCAAAATGGTAGGTTCCTCTCCATGTTCTAACCTAGACAAGTGGTCAGGTCCCTTGTTCATTCTCCCTGGCTTGACCACAATTTCAAAATCGTATTCCTGGAATAATAGTATCCATCTGCATATTCTTCTCCCCAATACTGGCTTGTTGACTAAGTATTTCAATGCATAATGATCAGTCAACATATTAAAATGTCCTCCCAACAAGTAGTGTCGAAACTTCTACAATGCATACACCATAGCTAAACCTTCCCTTTCAGTGGTAGTGTAATTTATCTCAGCTGTAGAGAGCTTCCTTCTAGAAAAGGCTAGTGGGTGGTCAATATATCCTACTCCTGGTTGTGCTAACACCGCTCCTAATGAAATAGATGAAGCATCGACATGAACATGGAATTCCTTACTCCAATTTGGGAAAACCAAGATAGGCGCCTTAACCATTTTCTGCTTTAGTGTGTCGAAGCTCTTCTGACATTCCTCTGACCATTGAAGCTGACGATATTTCTTTAAAATATTTTTTATGGGTGTTGTTATCTATGCATAGCCTTTGATAAACTTTATGTAGTATCCAGTATGTCCTAGCGTAGTGCGCAACTGCCTAACCGAAGTAGGGGGAGGTAGATCAATAATGATGGCAATCTTGGAAGGATCTACCAACAACCCTTGGTTACATACAATGTGTCCCAGTAATACTCCAAAAGGTGAAAGGAAGATGCACTTCTTTAGGTTTAGGGAAATTTGATATTTCCTGCACTTATCCAACATTAGTCTCAAACATTCGATATGATTTTTCAATAAGCTAAAAACAGTCTAATCATTAAAATATGCTTCCAAAAGTTTATGTAGAAATTCCTTGAATGCTTCGAACACCACCCTGGAAAATATGGCTGGTGCATTCTTCAATCCGAAAGGCATCACAGTGTAAAGGAAAGAACCCCATTCTATTGCAAATGTGGTCTTATGTTTTTCTTCCTTAGCAATCCTGATCTGGTGATAACCTGAAAATGAATCCGTGAAGGATTAAACTTCCTGTCCTCCTACATTATCTAACACTTCTTCAATAAACGGTGTATGGAATGGATCATGTAAACATGCATCATTTAGTTTCCTTAAATCTACACAGATTCTGATCTCTCTAGACTTCTTATCTTGGCCCATCATGGGGCTAATCCATTCTGATTATTCAATAGGTTATATGATTCCTGCTTCCAACATTCTATCTAATTCAATCCTAACTTTCTGCTTATACTTGGGATTCATTCTGTAGGGTCTCTTCTTGACTGGCCTTGCATCTGGTTTCAAAGGGATCTTCATTTCTTCCATGGGCCCTTTAATTCCCTTCATGTCTGTGAACTTGGTTGGAAACAAGTCCTGATATTCATGCAGTAGTTTTGTAATCTTATCAATAGTGGCATCATCCCAATAATCCCCAACGTTGGCCAACTTAGGTGCCTGCTCTATTCCAATATTAACTTTCTTGATTTTAATTGGTTGTCCAATGAAAGGGAGTTCAACTCCTGGCCCTTCTATGTCTCTCCGTCCTTCAGTTTCTGCGATGTTCACATTCCTAGGATCATCATCTTCATCAACATTGATATTGTAACAACCCTGTAATTTTTGAAGAGGTGTAGTCCATTCATCTTATTCTTGCTCCAACGAGAGGTTAGGTGCCTCCTCAAAGACTTTCTGTCTTACAACTTGTAAATATTGATCTACCATGGGGTACTGACTTTTAAATAAAAATGTAGCTATAAAGTTTTGGGTCATACTGTACTAATCTGAAGTGGTGAGGTGCAGTTCTGCTTGAAGATACCAGTTGATAGGTATTGTGTCCAATGTGTTAATGAACTTATGCATCCATTATTCTTTAGGAATTCTTCTCCAGGCCTCCTCACAACTTCTCACATGGTCCTTCAGACAACTCTAACCTATGTATTGAACTTCGCATTCTTCAACTTGGTCTGAAAAGCGCACTTTTATCAAAGTGTGACGTTGTACCCACTCTGCGATGTTCTTCTTATGTGGTTCCCACCATCTTGTTTCCGTTTCTTTCAAGGCTTCGTACAGTGCCAACAACCTTTGTTGTACTGGTACTATTTCTTCAAATTCCAATAAGAATGTTTCTAAGTGATACAAACCATCAAATGTGGGTAGATTGCTTACTTCTGTGCCAATCGAGCGAACTTCCCTTGTCAATATGGCACATCTCCATGTAGAGACTTCATACATTCTATTCTTCCAGTTCTCTAATGCTTCTTCTAAGTCTGATGAGCATGCACTTTCACTTCGCTAGCTTAAATTTCCATCTATCATAGGATTAATGTAATCCTTCTGTCTTGCTGTCAATTTATATATATTCTCTAGTTCATAAGCACGGTCTTCTTCTCTGATAGGTTCTGTGTATTTGTGACCTTCATCAGGATCTAGAGGTGTGATGATCCTAAGGCCATCACCTTCAAATTTCATTCTTCTTTTCTTTAGGTCAATAAAAATTGAATTGTTGAAAACCCAATCAATTCCTAACAACGCAGGATAAGGAAAACTATCATCAACTATCTCAATCACTTCGAAGTTTGCAAATGTCCTTACCCCATCAATGTCCACAGGGACATGCTTCAATATCCCAAAGGGGCTTATTGTCTGCTGATTAGCCATACTGAGCCTGATAGGAGAGTAAATCAACTTAGGTTTTCCTATCTGTGCCCAGGTCTGCTTCGTCATAACATTGAATTATGATCCCAAGTCAAGGACCACATAATATTTTTCATAGTCTCCAATCTGAGCATTAAGGTGTAGTTCCTTGTTTGTCCTTATCTTTATAGATACTTGATGTACTGCTTTATTCAGTAGAGGCTCTACCCTTCCTATCTCATACTGTTTGATCAAGTGTTGTAGTTCTTGCACAACTCTTTCATCCTTAATCAAATTAATGCAAGAACATAAGAATTCCATAAGCTTGCTTACCTCTTTTCCTTCTCCTGGCGAGGCAGACTGATCGAATTCCAGAGGCATTCCAAATTCTCTCACTTTTGGTTGTGTCTTATATGAAGAGTTCTATTCTCTTCCAAATTCTCTTCTTGCCTCTTCGAACACCTGCTTTTCCTTCCTTGGATCAAACAACTGTGTCTTCTTTGTATCCCTTCTGACCCTTGATCCCTCTATGGTCTTTTCTGGAGTCACCCTGTCTTCTCCTGTAACAACTCCTCCTATAGTAATAACGATGACTCTAGGATCCTCACCGTGAGGTTTTGTTGATATTAACTGTACTTGTTGGTTTCCTCCTTGTCTCTCCTAAATTTTTGTCAGCAATACTGGACAATATTCAATAACATGTTCAAATTAGTTGTAATAGTTGCAATTTGTGCAAGGGTTCTGACAGTCCCTTTCCAAGTGACATGGATGAGCATAGTTATAACAAATGATCTGATCTTGACATCGACCCATGCCTCCTCCTTGTCCTCTTCCTTTGAATCCACCACGAGGGTTGAAGTTTCCTCTTCCCGGGGAATTAAAATACATAACATTTCCCTCCTGCTGCATCTCTCCTTGAATTCTATATGTATCTCTTGACCTTTCATGAAAGAGGTCATAAGCTCTACAGTCCTTCTCATCATGCCCCATAGATTTACAAAATGTGCAGTAAATATTGGTAGGTGTCTGGACATATTTTTGCATGTAATAACATTCACCAGGGCGATGTCTATTTCTACATACCTCACACCAAGGTAGAGTAACCTG
>CBVK0100189515.1:0-13898 GCA_900067695.1 Picea abies | reverse complement strand
ATCGCTTATATTTATGTAAGTACTCCCAACTCAAACAAAAGGTATTATTGGAATTGTACACCTCTCCAGTAGGAGGGCACTTGGGATTTTTGAAAACCTACCATAGGATCAAGAAGGACTTTTTTTTGGATGGCCTTAAAACTAATGTTCAAAGGTTTGTGGAATAATGTTTGTTTTTCCAACAAAATAAGGTGGAATCAATTAAGACCCCATGTCTTTTACAACCATTAGCCATCGCAAGTCAGCGATGGGAGTAGGTTTCCATGGATTTCATCACAATTTTACCGAATTCTGAAGGAAAGAGTGTCATCATGGTGATTGTTGATAGAATGACCAAGTACGCACAATTTTGTGCACTCTCTCATCCCTTTAAAGAAAATACAATTTCCACCACATTCATGGAGATAGTTCAAAAGCTACATGGCAGACCAAAGATTATTGTAAGTGACAAAGATCCCATCTTCACTAGACATTTTTGGACATAATTATAACACTTCCTTTCATACTGCAACAAAAATGACACCATTTATGGCACTCTATGGATACCACCCTCCTTCCATCACTTCTTCTCTAAAATAAAAATCTAAGGTTCAAGCAGTGGAATATCACATCGAGCATCAACAACAAGTTCTCCAAATATTAAAGGACAAACTAACCATGGCACAAAATCACATGAAACAACAAGCAAATCAACATCGTAGTGAAAGAAGTTTTGAAATAGGAGATTGGATGTTTTTAAGACTACAACCATACAAACATATGTCCCTCAAGAAAGACAAGAAGGATAATAAATTATCATCAAAGTAATATGGCCCTTATAAGGTGTTGCAAAAGATTGGTACTATGGCATACAAATTGGAGTTGCCTGCATCATCACGAGTACAACTAGTTTTCCATGTTTCATGCTTAAAGAAGGTGTTAGGTGACAATATCCCAGTTCAAACTATATTGCCAGAACTTGATGAGGAAGGAAAAATCATATTGGATCCTGAAGCCATCACTGACACAAGAATTTGCCAGCTGAGGAATAGATCCATTTCAGAGTATCTCATTAAATGGAGGAAACTACCGCTAAAGATTCCACTTGGGAAGATGAGTCTTTTATACAAAATCATCCATAGTTACTCAAGCTTTGTAGACAAAACTTGTCTCAAGGGGAAAGGCATGTTAAGACCTAAATAATGGCTCATTACTCCTTAATTGAGGCATATTACATTAATAATTTTATTTTATTTATGTTGGCTTTAGTCCATTAGTTGTAATTATACCTCCTAGTATCCTATATATACCAAGGAGACATTTTCATTTGGAATCATATTGTAATTGTACATTTATGTGGGCATAAGGAGGTTTCCCCCTTGAAGAGCCTTATTATCTAAATTTCTCTCTTTTCAAGGTGTTGAGTACTTATTCTGAGTTTTTTCTATGCTATATTGATATTTGATTCTTCACATTTTTTCTTTCTTAACCATGATACTAAACACTCACCTAAGTAGAACGTTGCTCCACTGGTGCTTCATCGGCCATCAATGAAACCTTCCCAATCTGCATATGTGTAGGCAATAAGTGATAGATCCTTTCCTTTTGGATACCATAATCCAAACTCTTCTGTTCCTTTGAGATATCTAAAAATCGTCTTCACTACTAATACATGTGATTCCTTTAGTGTTGCCTGAAATCGTGCCACCTGTCCAATTTCCTGCATTACATCTAGTCTGGATGTTGTCACATATAGTAAGCTACCAATCATTGACATGTATTTCCTCTAGTCATGAGACTTTGAATCATCATATTTTCTCAACTTACAATTGGTCTGCATAGTAGCGGTAACTAGTTTGCAATATTCCATTCCAAACCTCTTTAGCATTTCTCTGATATAGTTAGTTTGAGAAATAAAAATTCCTTGGTTTCTTTGACATATCTAAAGACCCAAAAAGAAGGACAGTTCTCCAAGTAATGACATTTCAATATCATTCTACATATCCTTTGCAAATTTATAGCTTAACCTGTCATTAGTACTTCCAAAACAATATCATCAACATAAATTTCAATTAATAAAATACTACCTTGAGTTACCTTGATGTAGAGGTTGTTGTCTGCACTTCCTTTCCATAATTCGTAGGGAGTTTTGTCATTGTTGTTTACGAGCATTACTCTATTTTTAATTTGAATTGTTGTATGCACTGCATGTGTCCAAAAAAATCTATCAATTTTGAATCCATTAGCATTGTTCGAGCCATTTCTTGTGTAATTATCATCCATTATGATAATGCTCCTTTGTCTTTGAACCACTCTATGAACCAATCTATGAATCCATGCTCTAGCCCACTGTCATATATCTATCCAAACCTGCTAAGTGTTCTTACGAATCCATCTCCATCCATACTGTCCAAGACTCTACTTGTGCATCTATCCATAATGTTGACCCATTTATCACTATACTATCATGAAGTCTTGATTAATCTATCAAACTATACTTCTACTATCTGACTGCTCTAAATCTACCTTCTCAAACTCTGCAAGCTACTCAAAGGATGATTCTTTGGTTTGTCATAGATATCATATAGAATCCCCATGTCTAATATTCATATTAACTTGGAATCTCTAAGTTGGATGATTAGAACAATTCCTACTCTGATGTGTATTAATCATCATCTTCATTGGTGGATTCATTATCTCTTCTGACTTCTTTCTTTCTGTCTGTGGATTCATCTTTCACTACAATGCCTGAAAGTACAATATCTTAAACCCATTCTTTATTTACATGTCCTTCCTTTCTTTCAGTTATTTTCCAAACCTTTTTGTATCTGACATCTTTCTTTTTCTCTATAGAATTTTATTCATCTCATTTTATTGACAATCTTGCAATCTCAGGTACCTAGTCTTTGTTCAACTATTCTTCCTATTTTCTTATCCATACTTTCTTATATCTGATATCAATCTTCTCTTTCATGGAAGTATCAATCATGCTTCTACAATCAATGAATATGTGTCCATAGTTATGACATTTGTAACACTCAATGTTACGTGCGGCCACATAACCACTTATTTCTTGAGCATTTCTTTTATATTCCCTACAATCTGCAACCTTATGTCCAAAATTAGTATAATAAAAACAATGACCATAAAAGAAATTTGCATACCTGGGAGTGAATGATCTTCTTTGTGGTGGAGTCCTTCTGAATTTCTGCCTTGACTGATTGATCATGATATTCAATAGTTCTCTTAGATTCTAGTTGACCATGATTCCTTCCTTTGAGTACTTCTACATAACTCTTTCTATTTTCTTCATTCTTCTTTTCTAGCAACCTATAGTGCTTCTCTTCATTCTCTGTAACTGATGTGGATGTTTTATCTCTTAAACGTTCTTTTTGAGCTTGAATATTTTACTTCTCAATGTGACAACTTATTCTTCAATATTCTCAACCTCTTCTTCTTTAATTAATATCTGAGACTTCAGGACTTCTTATGTTCTCTTCGCTTCTTCAAGCTGAATTTTTAATGTGATTATTTCTTCTTCAAATACTTTCTCTTCTTGAACAAACATTGACTCAATCTAGTTTATATCGTTAGTTATTTCCTTAAGATGATCTGTCAATATCTTCTCTCTCATTTCTTCTTCTTCCTTTTGTGCTACTATGTTGGCTTCCAAACACTTATTTTGATATTCAATATTTTCTTCGATATTTTTAGCTTCTTCTAGTTGAGTTCTTAAGTTTCTGATGACCTATTGGGCTTCTTAAAAAATGTGAACACTTTCCTTTTGTTTCATCAATTCTTTCTTGAGTGACTTGTTTTCTTCTCTTAGTTCATCTAAAACACTAATCAATTCTGCCTCATAATTGTCTTCTTTTTTAATTTGTTTTTCTGTCTCATTTCCTTCATGGCATTCTATTTCAAGATGTCTGTGTTTTTCACAATTAAAGAAAAAACAACATACCTCTGTTGATTATGTACTCTTCTCTTATGAATTTGTTTGACATGGTGAACATATTTCTTCTTGATCTGTACCTGCATCTTCTTTGGCATTTTCTAAATCTGTGATGGGTGAAGAATATATTTCATGTAACTTATCCCAAATTTCTTTGGTTGATGAACATTTACTAACCTTTTCTCTTACTAAATTAGGTAATCCTTCCCATATGAAATCCATTGCTATTTTTTTATTCTTCTTCAATTCCATCTTGCATCCAGTCTTTGCCCTTTTTGAACTATCATATCATGTAATCATTGATAGCCAAATATAATGCCCCTGTACCTATACAAATACTTTCATCCTTATGCTTCACATCCCATACTTTAAACCATTAAATAGTTGTACTCCATTCTCAGAATAATCCATGATCTCCTTCCAGTGGTTAAAATATTTCTTGAAGGAACCTGCTCTAATACCAATTGTTGGATTACTGAGAGGGGGGGTGAATCAATAATAAAGTAATTAAATATTTTTTAACCACAATATGCAAGTGTTATACCAGTGTAGCATTATCATCCAATAGTTGTGGAGTAAATAAACAATGAGCAAATGAGTAATCATACACATACACAGTACACCAAAGTTTTTACATGGAAACCCAAAGTGAGAGAAAACCACATAATGATTTTTCTTATATTTGTTTAAGAATTACATTCATTGGAAGCACCAACTTCCTTTGTTTTCCAGCTGCAATTGGAAGGAGTCTCCAACCCCCTAATTTCTCAGGCTACAACTTGAGGGAATATCTAACTCCCCAATTATCTAGCTACAACTATAAGGAGGCTACGACCCCCTATGTTCTCCAGCTACAACCGAAAGGTGGCTACAACCATATGTTCTTTCCCTGTCCAACTGCCCTGACATAGAAGTAGAATGATGGAACCACTGTCACACTATCATTATGGGATATACTGTTTTAAACATGTACCAGTCAACCTGTAATCAACCTGTAACAACCTGTACCAATAACATGTGCCAACATGTACCATACATCAACTTGTACCTCAACCTGTGCCATAAAAAAATACATCAACCATGCATCAAACCTGTACAAATAACCTATCACAATAAATTGTCCAAACAACCTGTAATCAAACTGTAGCATAAAAAAGTGCATCAACCATGCACCAACCTATAACTCAAACTATACCATCAATGAGTGCATCAACCATGCACCAAATATGTACCAATCATGCATCAAATACACATACACTATGACTCATCAAGATGTACCAACATCATCAACTATACGCCTCATGTATGTGCCAACTCATCAACTGCTTGTCTCAACAGTGTACCCAACATGTACCTCAACCATATACCAAATACATATACCGATATAACCATAAAAATTTCTCTAGCAATACATCACACTATTCATAACAAAATACCATAAACCATTACATCAAAGCATGTGTCACAACCTCACTATTATACAACCTCTAACTGTAACATACCTCAACCAAAATCCCTCATCAATTTCATCATCCAAATATGATTTGTAACTCTATAATAGACCTCGTGTATATGATCACATACCTGAAAACCTTCCTTAACTTTAACAACAAGAGAGTAGCATTTTATCAAACTTTACTTTAGTCTCACATAACTAATTTTGGATTAGTCAACAACCCTAACTTGAAATAATAATAACTATGTACCCATAATGAATAAGGATATCAAAAATGGTACACAATGTTCTTCAGTGTCTTTTATGCAATTCTTCCATACTTTACTACTTGGAACCTCTCAGAAAGGAAGTTATAACAAAAATTACATACCTTGTTGAATTCTGGCTTATTCTAGAGAGTGAACTTGTAGAGTGTTCCTCGCACAGAATATTTGTTGTATGGATATGAAAATTGTACACAAAATACTACATATTGTACTATAACCAATACATTTGGTCTTACTAAATTTGGATCTGTTATGAAGAATTTATGACGTTATTACCCGAAACACATGTTTTAAACTAGTTTTAGGACTAGCCACAAACCCTATTTCCCACGGCGTGTAACTCCAAAAACACAATGACCCGCAAGATGGAATTTTTATCACAGATACTTGGATATGTTTTCTCAATGGCCTCTCAATTTCATGGTATGAATCATTATAGAAAAAAATTATTGTAAAAATGGTGATATGACCTGTAAATAACATACCTTAGATAGCATCATCAAAATAATTTATTCTCCCTTGAATTTTAGCCTTCTTTACTTCACCTTCCCTCTGAAATTCAGCTTAGATATCCTTTGGTTACCTCAGTCACCTGTAGATATTCAATATGCTCAAGTGTGACTAAAATGAGAGAGCCTTGCCTCTTATTTTTACTTTCATGTAGCTTCCTCAAGGGGTTACCTTTTAACCATCTTCACCCACTTTCCTTATTTTAGAGTTAATCCACTTCTAACCACTTGTCAAGTTAGTAATTTCTCCATTAAATTTATTATTTAAGTAATTTCTTTTGTATTCACTTTGACTTATAGTACACTCATCACTTCACTTTATTATTTACCTTCTAAAATATCTTAAACCACTTTGACTACTTTGGCCTTTTGGGGATTCTAGATGACTCATGAGGGTTCTCCAACTTCACATGGCCATAAATCTCTAATTGTGAAGATTTATGTGATGTTCCAAATACAAATGGAAATGGAATGACATGTATTATCCATATAGAATATTCTTACCTACAAATATATCAAAAATCATACCATTATCCATCAAACAAACTTGGGTCCATTACCCAAACCTTTCTCCAACTTCACATGGCCATAACTCTCTAACTATGAGGAGTTATGTGACATTCCACATACCACCGTGTTATCAGACTAAGTCGCCTTGGGTCGCTTAGTTTGTTTTTGTTAAAAAATAAATAAAAAACCTCGGATTCTTATAAATTTCTCATCCCTTAAATGTTATTTATGATAGGACCCCTTAGGATGACTATACCTTTGAGTCATAGCTCATGTGTTGATCCACAATTCAATTTTTGGTCCTTAAACCCTTTTAAGCTCATGGTCTATTCTTTTTGTCTCCTCTCGTGATTCATCCCTAGGTTGATACCTCCCATGACCAGGATGATGTGACACACCTCTCTCCTCACTCATGACCTCACATGCATACCTCATCATCCCCACTCACCTGTCCAATCATTTTTTTGATTTGGAGAGCACTGACAACTCAGCAGGAAGTTCCATAGTGCCTGTCACATTTATCATTCATCCACTCCAAGTCATGATTTCCAAGACTGATACCTTAAGCCTTTTTTTAGTTCCAGAAGTCAGTTGAATTGCTTTCAAAAGATCTTGCATTTATGATCCTTGGTAATGGTTTCTAAATTTGAAAAGTTCAACAGTGATGCACTGCATAAGTTTGCCAGTTCATATCAGACGATCTCATGTCAACTAAATTTGATGCTATGAGAGATTTCAGGGATGAAGTTTCCCTAATCTCATCCTAAGATCACGTTGAGGAGCTCAACAGATGTCGACTTCACAGGTATCCTGTGCATCCTCCTTCGCATATTAATTTTCATAGGAGATTTGTTCTCGGGTTTCAGTTTTTTAATCTTGTAGGGTAGTATGGGAGCCATATTTTCATTCCTATAATCATCATCGCTTGTATCCATTGTCTGATTACTGTTGTTTTTCATAGACTTTGAAAGTCACATGCTCGCAATAGCCTATCCCTTGTGTATGCATTGCGCTATGTAGAGGTGCTGCTCAAACCTCTCTGATTATTCTTTGCTTCTTTTCATCCTGTACGAAGAGTCATTTTGGGATTACCTCCTCATAGTCTACACTCTGAAAACCTGTATAAACCTGAAGGTCCATTTCTCATAGCCAAGCTCATTTTCTAAGAACTGTTAATTTGGAGGCCTATCCTTGTATATTTGAGACTTGAATTGAATTTTTCTGGTCAATAACATCCCTTACAGCCTCTCAAGAACCCTCTTTCTGAGTCATGGAGACCCCTCAGTCAAAGAAATCACACAAAGGTGGCAAGATAGTTCGAACAGAACCTGTGGACATGTGCCTTTTTGACACAGAACCCATGGAAAGGGAAATGTTTCAAAGAGCAGGATGCCTCTCTTTCTGCCAGAACATGCAGAGAGGCCACCCAAAAGTAGCAAAACAATTTGCACTAAATTTTGATGGAAAGAAAACCAGAGTTGGAGATTTGGAATTTGGGGTGACTGAAGCCTCCATCTCAGATGCAATAGGGATCCCCACTTCAGAAGAAAACTGGTTCAATGCCATGGTATTGAGTTCACCCTTCGTTAAAGATATTTTCAGGCCTGAATACCAAGCCAATGATTTATCTAAGAGTGTGCCAAGGAATTAGTTGATTGACCAGTTTGACATAATGTTGAAAATCATACAGAGATATTTTAGTTGTGAAGGGAGATTTAACACCCTGTATCATTACCACATAAGGTTGTTGTTGCATTTTACTGGTAAGGTTCAGATGAATGTTCCATATTACCTACTGAGAAGTATAGGTAAAATGGCAGATAGGGTACAAGAGAAATATAAGGATGTGGACTCCAGTCTTTTCCACTCTGAACTTATCAGGATGCTTGTCTCTGAAGAGTTGGGAAAGAAAGAGATCTCCTTGGAGAATTTTTTGGTCACTTCTGACTTCAAGCTGGACCCAACACCTACCCCCTAATCATAGATTGCAGGCTCTTCATCACCTACCAGTACGAAAACAAGGATTAGCTAGAAGAGAAAGGGAAAATTCCCTATTTCATAGATCAATAAGCAGGTCAGAGAAGCTGAGGAGGAAGTCTATCTTTCTCCACACAAAGATTTCTCACCACCACCTCCACCAGGGTTAGAAGAAGTTCCATATACTACCAATGTGACATTAAAAAAAGGGAAGAATATTCTCTTTCCCTCTCCTCCTCCAGCAGTTGAAATCAAGGGTAAAATACTTTTCACTAGGTCATTAATCCCTAAGGGGGATTTCAAAGGAAAACCTTTACCAGAAACCCCTATACATAAGAAGAAAGGGAAAGGCATTTAAAAAGATGTAGAAGAGAAATAGGAAA
Source organism: Picea abies (assembly GCA_900067695.1). Taxonomy (NCBI): domain Eukaryota; kingdom Viridiplantae; phylum Streptophyta; class Pinopsida; order Pinales; family Pinaceae; genus Picea; species Picea abies. Next base: position 4,866 of record CBVK0100189515.1, on the reverse strand, counting down.
ACCCTGTACAAAAAAATCAAGGGTAAAGGTACCAAAAGACCTTTGGAGAGGGAAGATTAAATCCCTATGAAGGATTGTAAAAAACCTATGAAAAATAAAGAAAAGGTTGTTGTGCAAGAGAAGAAGCATAAAGGAAAAGGTTTTGAGAAGGCAGATGAAACATGCAAGGAAACTCCGATACAAAAGGAAGAAAAGGATGAGAAGAATCCTACTAAGAATGCACATGTTCCCAACCCCCTTGGCGATCAGACCTTCAAGAGACTCATAAGAAAGATTAAGGAATCAAGAAAGGAAGTGGCCCAATTGAAAAGGGAAACCATATCTGAGAGAGCCAAGATGAAAGAGCTTATATAGGGCTATAGTGATACTCTTGACTTAGCAAAATTTGCAGCAAGAAGGGTTTGACCCCTTCATAGGCAGCTTCAAAACCTCTACAGGCAGAACAAAGGTTTCCAGGCTCAGAACAAGAAGCTAAAGGTAGAACTGAAGCATTTCCAAGATGAAGTAACCCAAAATAATTTATAGGTGTTGGTTGAGGCTTCCATTGAAGATGAAAAACAAGTAGCTAATGAGAGCACAACTATACTAAATAATCCTACCAGTGCTAAGAAGAAGAAGTCTACTAAGTTTATTGGAGACACTCTTTCAACCAGAAAGAGTGTGAGGCAAAGTGTTAAAATGACAAAGTAGCTGGTAGTGGTAAACCCCATTTTTGAGAGTTGTTCCTTCCTGGGAAGGTTAATTGATATGCACATAATAATTTTTTCCACCTATACAGGCTTCTATGTTTTTAGCTATATGAATTTTGGAATTTTTTGCTAAGTGCTAGCTTCACTCACTGGTAAAAGCACCTAAGTAAATTGATTTGTCATCATGGAAGGACACAGACAACTCTACACACATTCAGGAGTCAAAGATGTTGCATTTTTGGCATAGCTACCCAAACACTTATGTAGACACAACGTAGGTGGTGGTACGTAATATTTTACAAAATGCAGAATTGTCATACAGGCGCTACCCATAGGCACTGCATAATATCTTACAAAGAGAAGGTTCACACATAGGCGCTACTCAATATTTCAACATAGGACAAATGTAGCCACAGATATGCAGCACAGTGGCACTACCCACAGGTGCTACCTTCTCTCCTTGTTCCATTTTAGGGGGTGATACACATAATTGCTACCCAAGGGAGTAGCCAACAAACACCAGAGATCTAGGAAGAATAAGCCAACAGTTTTGGATAATTTAATGATGGAATAAATGACGGAAGTAGCAGTTGGCATGTAGAGGACAACTACAAGCTCCAAAGGGACACATTGAAAAACAAGAGCTAAGTAGAAAAAGAGGATCAAAGCAGTTAGAAGCATGGTTGGGTTTAGTCGCCAACACTTCCTTGTTTTATAGCATAGGATGTTATCTTAGTTGTTAGAATAAATAAATATTTTGAGATTTTTAAGGAAAAGAGGCTAGCTCGTACCACCAGTTGTTGGCTCCCTTTATTGTTACAAATAGATATATAAATTTCTTTAAGAGGGAGGGATGGTAGAGAAAGGCTCCCAAGAAAGTGTAATATTTTTGATAAAGTGACTGTGATCTAGTATGTATTGGACTTAAGACTTTTTGACTAATAGAAACCAGCTCCTATTTCAGACTATTTGCTTCTAATGATAAATGTTCATATTTGAATGCTTCATATGGATGACTATGGTATATATATGATGGATGTTTGATCATTTTATTGTCATGGTGTTTATTTAGCTTCTTAGTTTCTAATTTCAAGAAGATCTTGTTTTAAGAAACTTTCTTCCTTTGGGATTTTGTGAACCTGATGTTTGCAGTAGCTCTTACATTACTCTCATTTAAGTCTTCTTTCTATCCACATTTACTCCCAAACTACTGGTTGAAATTAGTCAAGACCTTATTTGTTGTTACATGTTAGCCCTATTTCTGAGTGAGGATATTATCATTTTTATCTTTTCCATTCGACCTTTCAAAAAACACTCATACTTTCACATATCATCTGATGGGTACTGGGCTTACCTTCCTTGCAATCATAAGGTGACTCCTAGTGCTAACATTTTTGGTGTCGTTGCCAAGGAATGATTTGAAGACATTTCTCTGGGATAGAATGACAATGCTTACTAGCTCTCAAGGTGCATTGGGACTTAGTATTTTGAAGATTGCGTCTTGCACCTGGTGACTCCATTGATTCATCTCTGGTGCCTAAAGGAAAACATACAAGATCAAATCCATATTTACCTTTGGTTCCACCTGAGGCTGGCCTAGAGAAGATAATCAAGAAGGGAGAAGCTTCTAAAAAATGTTTTTCTGCTGCTACCACAAGTGCGTCCGGTTAGTTGCCTAATTCCACTCTTGATACTCCAGTTGTTTTATTAAGTAAGATTCCTTTATCTTGTGCTGAAGTATCTCAAAAGTTAGATTTTGAAGAGTTTCCTATTGAATAATCTACCTTTGAAACTGAAGTAAAAGAAGAAAACATTGATATAATTCTCCTCTCGTGATATTGAGAAGTGTTTCAGTCTTGATAGTTTTGAAGATTTCCCTACGTTAGGTTTTGCTACACCTCTCTCTGTTAAAACTTTTGTTGCCAAAGAAGTAGGAACTTCATCTCCTTCTCAGACCTTACCATCCTCTTCCAAGACTCCACCTGCTATTGTGAAGACTAAAATCTCTCCTTTATCCTTTTCTCCTTCTCCTAATATGCACATAGCTCGGCCTCCTTCTCCTATTAGTTCACCTAGAATCCAAAATCAAATGGCAGTTGTTAATCCCCCTGCAAATAGGATGGATGCCATAGTGGCTACAAGATATTCTCCTCTAGTCTTGCCTCAACCAATGAATGCTCTTCTACCTAGAGATTATTTGAAATACATTCCCAAGTTTACTGGAGAAGAAGATATAAGAGCTGAGGAACATCTTGCTTCTTTCTATAGCTATGCAGATAACCAAAATATTGAAAATGAAGATGTTTGGATGAGGGTTTTCATCCAGAGCCTTTTTGGGGAGGCTAGGAAGTGGTTTAGGGGTCTGAACCCTAGATCCATCACTGGTATTGAGGCATTGGATGAAGCTTTCTTGAGGAAATGGGGTGACAAAAAGGATTTTCTGTACTATATTACTAAATTTGGATCTTTGAAAAGGAACGAAGGAGAAACTGTCTCTGAATTTTCAAAAATATTTAACAAAATGTACAAGAAGATCCCTGATGAGATCAAACCCATGGAAACCATGGAAAAAATCACTTATGCAAGTGTGTTTGACTCCGATTTCTTCCTTCTATTGAGAGAGAGAAGGTCACCTTCTTTAGTGAAGATGCAAGATGCTACCTTAGAGGTTGAATCCAACATAATCACCTCAGATAAGCTCAAGAGAAAATATGACAGAGATAGGAGGAAAAACAAGGCTGAAGCTTCCACTTCTGACTCTCCTTCTGTTCATTCACAGGTAGATGAGTTGACCAAATTAGTAAAATCCCTTTCTACTGATATTGAGAAGTTAAAATCAGAAGGAAGACAACCATATAGAAATGCTTAGAACACTGAAAATAGAAGTAATTTTAGGAGACCCAACAATTCTCCCTAAATTCTTCCTAGAGATCCTAGAAATCGAGAGAGAGATGATCAAAGGATTTAAGCTCCTTTTCAAAATAATCTGGTTGTTGATGAAGAAGAAGAGGAGGTAGAGGCTGATCTTGAGATCCACTATTTAGGTGATTCATCCCCATCCCCACACTTGACTCAATCCTCTTATGAACAATCTTTAATGGATATTCAAATTGATGAGTTAAGGAAGGGAGAACAAATGAAGGAAAATGCTAGTAGATATAATCTGAGATCTAAGAAGAATGAAGAAAAAATTGCTGCCCCTAATCAGCCTATTCAGAAAGAAGATTCTTCCAATATTGTGATAGTGAGCAGCAAGGAAAAACATTCTCAAAACCCACAACTTCTTATTAGAAATCCTCCTCTTGAAACCAAATATATTTTGAATCCTTCCCCCTCTTTCAGTTTTGAGAGTGAGATCCAAAAAATTAAGATCCCTATACCATTTTTGGAATTGATAAAAAATGAATAATTTAAAAAATATCTGACCAAAATGTTATAGCCCGATGTTTCTCCTAATTCCATTGATTCAATAAATCTACAAGATGAAAAACCAGTTGTGATTTTAGGTCCTTTTATAGAAGACAGAAACGATTCATCACCTCCCTTCTATACTTCCCTCAATATTCATGACAAGGTGCTGCATAATTGTCTTTTGGATTCAGGGGCCTCCCATAATCTTATGCCAAAATCTGTTATGGATGAACTTGGACTGGAAATCACCAAAACCTATCATGACTTGTATTCTTTCAACTCTAGGAAAGTAAAATGTATGGGGGTCATTAAAGACATGGTTGTGACTCTAATTTAGTTGCCCATGAAAAGTATACTTATGGATGTTGTGGTGGTCGATGTTCCTCCTAAGTTTGGCATGCTCTTGTCAAGTTCTTGCATACAAAGACTTGGAGGAACCTTGCAGATGGATCTCTCATATGCAACTATCCTGTTGTTTGGTGGGGAACATAGAAGAATTTACAGAGAAGCCCAGCTGGATTACATTATTAGTGATGAAGAAAACCCTGCTAATCATCTTGTTTTTGCTCTTGATACCGATTTTGGGTCCAACATTTTGTAGCTCACTGATGCTCCTGAAACCCCTCTTGAAATAAGAAAAAAATCTGTTACCTTATATGAAGAACCTCCTCTAACTAATTCTATTTGGAAGATGTTCTTTGATGGAGCCTCTTCTAAGGAAGGTGAGATCGGAAGAGCGGTTCAGCAGGAATGCCGAGACCGATCT
>CBVK0100189514.1:0-13899 GCA_900067695.1 Picea abies | reverse complement strand
AAGAAGGCCGGATTTCAAGGGAGGATGAAGTCTTTTGGTGATGTGTTCTAAGTATCAACAATTTTTGCTTGATGAAGAGGTAGGGATATCAAAAAGCTTTTGGTATTGTTTTGGAAAAGAGAGGGTTTGTGCAAGGGAGTTTGGAGTTCTTGAAGAGAGAGGCTTGGATGGACAGACAATTTTTAGTCTAAGTGGCTTTTTTACGGTCTTAACTGTCAAGTGAGGGTTTGCAAATTGGTAGATAAAGGAATCCCAATTTTACCCATATTTCTATAGTTATGGAAGAACGAGGAGTTTGATTAAGCAATGGTGGAAGAGAGTATTGTGGGGGTTAGTCACACTTTTCCTCACTTGAGAGGACATCTTCTCCAAGCATTTGAGAAAATATAAGGGGAAATTCAAGGGTTTGTTGAACAAAAAATGGGCCAACAATCTAAAATGACAAGCTTTGAAAGTAGAGTATCTACCTTCACATGTAATTAACCTTGTGATGACGATGAGGGGGTTGACCAATTCTTCCTTTATCCACTCCTTAGCATACCCTTTTGCTCTTGAAATTCTCTCAAATTTAGGCTTAAACACTCTGTTGTAACTTGAGCGTGACAATTGGTGGTTTTTGAACCATCTATCTCCCATTCTTTGGAGCTTTGTTGTAGTAGCAATGGACTCTTTTGTGACTTCAAAGGTAAGAGACCCTACCTATGTTGTTTTACAATCGAAACCAACTACAAATTTCATAGAGAGGTCGTCATTGTGGCCCTGCAAGCTAGACATAAATGGCCCCCAGCCAACACGCATAAACACTTCTCTGCAGGGTTCGTATCTCTTGGGCATTGTGACAGAGGTGTAATTCACCAAGAAAGGTCATAATCGATCCAAGCAGTGGAACGGATTTAGCATAGGCCAAATGTGTTTTTCGACATAGGACGAGCTGACAGAGGTTGGGTGTGATTTCTTAATGCAGAGGAGGGAAAATGGAGATAATGGTTGCCCAGCCTGATTTTGGATGCATCTACAGTGTATTAGGTTACCCACATGTGTGCACGAGCTTCCATGTGTGGAGAGTTTGAATTCAAAGGATCGAGTTTTAGGCAATGTAATGGTGCGTATTTAGATCAATTTCCAAGTCTTTTAACTTGGACATTTGATCATAAACATATGAAGCATCTTTTAATCAATGCCTGCAACCAATTTAATTGAATGTAATTGAATTCAGGTTACCTAGAATATAGGATAGTGACTGGTGTGTAATTCACATGGCACCTCATTCAGCACCTCATATGACACTTAATCCAGTACCTCATACGGTACTTCATCTGATACCTCTATGTTAAGTGCATTTTCACCTCTTATAATAGATAGCCTACAACTTTGAAGTGTTTTTGACAATCAGAGTAGTTAATGAACAGAGGCAAGATGTTCCTTGCTCACTCAATCTTCTTTCATATGACATATAATGTCAAAAACCTACAATGAACGGGTTATAGCAAGCATAAAACATGTATTTTCAAACCTACAATATGCAGTTTGTAATGAAATGATAAACTAATAAAGAGTGGTCTGTTAAGTATGTGTGCAGTAATTTATAGCACACAGGGGTTAAGAATTTTAAAAATAATCATGACTATCAATGTAATAACTTGCATCACAAAAATAATACAAAATTCTTGCAAAAACTTATCTCCTGTTGGGTTTTCCAACTCACTGATAGACATCACAGTTTTTGAAATATTATTTTTCATCCTTATGAACTATTGGCCACCATAAACCTGTGCTCAATATCTTATACATGGTATCCTTTACTACATATTGTCCTCTGGATATACCTTCATGAGCTTCTTCTAGAACCATGGGTCATTCATGTTCCATCACACACCTTCTCAAAATGTTTTATGCTCCCAACTTGTATAAATTACCTGCAATTATTTGATTGTTTGCAACTCTGACTTCCAGGCTTTTATTTTGTGCAGTACTAAACTCCTTTGGTGAAACTCCTGTGCTCAAGAATTTAATGATATCATCAAAGTACTCATCAATTATTTGTATTGAAAATAATTGTGCATCGGAGAAGTTGTCTTCTAAGTTAGTAAGTTCTTCTACATTGGTTATCCTTGATAAATGATTTGGTCCTAAATTTAGTTTCTTTGCTTTAACTATTACTTCGATTTGAAATTCCTAGAAAAATAATATCCATCCATAGATCCTCTCCCCCAACATTGGTTTTTTGACTAGATATTTGAGGGTAGAATGATCTGTGAACATTTTAAAGTGCTTCCCAATAAGTAATGTCTGAATTTCTATAGTGCATACACCATGGCTATACCTTCTCTTTCTTTTTTGTTGTAATTCTGCTCTGAGTATGATAACTTCCTACTTGCAAATTCTATCATGTGATCTAAGTCACCTGCTCCTGGCTATGCCAAAATTTCTCCAAGTGTTATTTTTGATGCATCTACATGCACATGAAATTTCTTTTCCCAGTTTGGAAATACTAATATAGGTGATGTCACCATCTTCTCCTTCAAAGTATCCAATCCAAGTTGACAATCCTCGTTCCACTAAAATTTGGTTTCCATCTTCAAAAACTTTTCCATTGACGTGGTAATCTGTGCATACCCCTTGATAAACTTCATGTAAGACCCTGTATGTCTAAGTGTGGCTCTTAACTAGCACATTGAATTTGGTGGTGGTAAGTTCACAATTACAACAATCTTAGCAGGGTCAACTAGTAACCCTTGTCTACATACCACATGTCCTAACAATATCCCAAAGGGTGTGCTAAAAATACATTTCTTGATGTTTAATGAAATATGGCATTCCCTACACTTTTCCAACATTAGTTTTAAGATTTCTACATCTTCTTTCAAAAGACTAAAAACAATCTAGTCATCCAAATATACTTCTAAGAACTTATGTATGAAATCTTTAAAATCAACTATGACCACCCTTGAAAAGATAGTTGGAGCATTCTTCAATCCAAATGGAATAACTGTAGACTGATAGGATACCCATTTTGTATAAAATGAAGTCTTATGCCTATCCTTTAGAGATATTTTGATCTAATGATAACTTGAGAATCCATTTGTGAATGAATATTCTTCCTCACCTCCCACATTCTCTAAGACCACATCTATAAAAGGGGTAGGGAAAGGGTCATGTAAGAAAGAATCATTCAATTTCCTCATATCTACAAAAATTCTTATTCCCCCTTGTTTCATTTCCTAGACTACCATATGATTGATCCATTCATATTCTTCCACTGGCTCTATGATACCAACTTCTAGCATTCGGTCAAGTTCTGGTTTCGCTTTTTTCTTATACACTGGATTCAACCTATAAGGTATTTGTCTAACATGTCTAGCATCTAGTTTTATGGGTATATTCATATCACTCAACTCACCTGCTATTCATTTCATCATTGTAAAGGTTGTTGGAAACAAGTCACTATATTTGTGCAATAATTTTGTTATCCTTTCGAGTGTCTGTTCATCCCAGTAGTCTCCAATGCTGGCCATTTTAGGGTGTTATTATGTCCCAATGTTGACTTTCTTGACCTTAATTGGTGTAGAAAATGCCTCTAAATCCAGATATGGACCTTCCACCTCTCTCTCACCTTCAATCTCTGTTATCTGAATGTTGCATGGATCACATTCATATGGTGCTTCCTCCACAACATGGTAACATGAGAGTAAGTCTTTTAACTTTATATCTATTATGATGTTGATACTATGTTATAATTTCCACCTTAGGTTCCTCAAAGAATATCATTCCATGTATCAACTTCAAGGATGAATCGATATTGGGGTTATCATGCTCAAATGAGAAATTTACAACAAAATTATGTTGTAATATTGTCCATTCTGTAGTGCCTCTACGCATTTCCTGGTTTATGTACCAGTTCCCTGGTATCCCTTCAAATGTATGAATAAAGTAATGAGGCCATTCTTCTAGTGGTGTCAACCTCCATTGTGTTATGCATTTCTCTATGTGATCAGTTGGTATTCCTCTCCCATCGTATTTTTGCAATGTATTTCTCTCCTATTCTACGCCAAATATAATGCGTAGTAACCTTTTACACTGATACCAGTCTTGAATTTTTTCCTTGTGTGCACCCCACCATCTTCCAGGTGTTTCCTTGAGTGCAATATCTAGGGATAAAAACCTATGATTTTCCAAAAATCCTTTCTCATAGTTCATCAATAATTCTTCTAGGTCATTCAAACCATGAAAAGTGGATGGTTCCCTTATTTTTGTACCAACCCACCTTACTGTGCACTTTATTCTTTCGCACCTCCTTGTGGAGACTTCATGTAGTCTTTGTTGCCAGTTTTCCATACCTTTCTTAGTGTCTGAAGTACATGATGTAACTCTTCTCAAGCTGAGTACCCCATCTGTAGTTGGGTTGACATAATCTTCTTCTCATATGGTGGTCCTATATAACTGATTTATGCTTCCAAGTCCAAACATTATGGCTCTACAAAACTTTTTGCTTCTGAGGGATCAAGTGGGGAAATTAATCTGTACTCACCTGATTCAAAAGTGATTTTCCATGTCTTCAGGTTGATCATAGCATGGTTATCAAATACTCAGTCCAATCCAAGTAATATTGGGTAGGGTGTTGTGTCATCAACTATTTCTATAACTTGGAAATCTGCCACAGTGGCCACTCCATCGAAGTCTATTGTCACACCTTTGAGTCTTCCAATTGATAATACTCTATGCTAATTTGCCAATTTCAACTGGACATGTGAATATCCTAATGTGGATTCCCACATACACTGCCATGTCTTCTTAGGTAAGACATTCACTTCATAGCCTAAATCAAGTATGACATCCCCCATATTGAAATTTCAATGTTGGCATTTAACCTGAATTCCCTAATTTTTCTTATTCTTGTATGTAGATGATTAACTATATTCTATTCTAACTTCCCTTATACTTCTTTGTTGCATCTTTCTAGCAAGTTCTATAAAACCTTAATGTATGATGGGTCATTCAATAAATTGACACAAGATTGCAAGAAAGCATTTAGGTTACTTACTTGCTTTGAAGGTTGTCCTTTACTAGTGTGATCCATTGAAGGTGGAATTCCGTACAATGGTGGATCATGAATTTGTTGTGAAATTGGTTTAGATGCAATGTTCTCTTTTAGAATCTCTTGTTTGGATTCCTTAAACGTCTCCTTTTCTTTCTACGTGTAAAAATGCTTTTGTGGATCAGTGTTTTTCTTGACGCACTAGTGGTGAACTAGATCCTTCTTTGTTGCATTAGATCCTATATTGGCTCCTCCTCAAGTAAATATGTTGATATTATTCCCATCATCCCTAGATTCTGCCAAAATCCATTAGACGTTCTAATTTTTCTGGTTCCTTTTTTCCTGTATTTTTCCCAATAATGTTGGGCAATATTCTATGTCGTGGTCTCATGTGAGACAATACATACATGTCACAGGTGGGAGTGGATAGTCTCTTGCATAGTATCCTAGTTCTTGGAAATTGTGGCAGACTAATGGCCCTCTACCTCATCCAAATCCACCTCTTCCCTGACCTCCTCCTCTGAATCCACCTCTATCTCTGTGAGTTGCATTGTCTTGGGGTATCTGGTTATACTACATGTTATTATACTATGACTACACATTGTTTTACTACAACGGCGTGGGATTGAATTGTGGTTTTGCATTATTGAAATGTGGTGTGGCTTATCCTGTCATCATCTCTACTTGTACCCTATAGGTGTCTGAAGTTCTTTCTCTCATCAATTTGAGCGTCCTACAGTCCTTTTCATCATGACCCACTGATTTGAAAAAAATGTAGTAAGAAATTTTTGGCATTGTATTATACTTCTTCATCATTGGAAAATGGTATGGATCATGCCTATGTGTCTTATAAATTTCACACTCTGGTCCTCCTGTTGGAAATGGGTTTGGAACCCCTACTTCCAAGTACTACGCAAAGGTTGGACATTTATTCTTATGGTGTCCTTCTATCCTTCATAACGTACACCAAAAAACTTCTCTCTTCTCTTTTCCCTTATTCTTGTTCAACTGAAATGTCAATTCTTTAGATCCTCTTTCAACTCTTCTATTGTTGGATCTGTCTATTGATACTAGTTTTCTTCCAGCTACAAGGCTGCTTACAGTGCCTCTACCTAAGTTTGAAACTTCTATTGTCTCAAAGGATAATTGAAGTGTGGTAATAGTGAGTTCACAAATAGTTTCCTATGTTTAATGTCGGTAATAGAGTACTTCAACTTACCTTTCAGAAGCTTGAAACTTTGATCAATATCCCAGATAGACTCACCTAGTTTCTTCCTGATATCGATCATTTTGTTCACGTACTGGTCTTGTGAGCTTGGCTTCTGAAATTCATTTACTAGCAACGTTTTCATATCTGCGACAGTCTTTGGTGCTCTTTGCAGACTGTTGACATCAAGGATCATGTACTAGTCCTAGGAGCGATATTTGAGTGTTATATACAACTAAACCACTTTTTGTCCTCATATGTGGCCTTTTTTGCTTCCCAGATCTTTTCACAGATGAATAAATGCCTCTCAGGGTCCTTTGATGCCTCACCGCAAAACTCCGGTAATATGATAGTGGAATTTACTCCTGTCATTTTGAACCTTGTTGAACTACTACCTCTGCATGTTGTAGACAGTTGAATGTTACTTCCTGAACTTGTACCCCTAGTTTTTTTTCCTTTATTGGACCACTAGCCTACTTCCCCTGTTCTACTACAAATTGCTTGTTTAAAAGATGGTGTTCCTTCAAGTGTATTAGTTGCACATGGGGTTGTAGGTTCCACACTAAGAGTGATTTGGATTGGATTTCTTCCTTCTATTCCTAACCCTAGACCTTTTTCTTTCCTTTCATATGTTAAGAAAATGATTTTCTCAATATTCTCCATAGCCTAGAGATCCTCTACCTCTTCTTCATTGCTCTCCAAGCCCTCTATGTCAGCTATTGCCCTCTTTTTGTTATTCACCTTGTAATGGTAAGTACTATCATCGCGTGTTGTTCCAACTTTTTCCATTATCTTCTTTGTTTGGGATCATCCATCATGATTGGCTCCATGGCCTCCTTCTTCTTCCTCTTTTCCAACTCCCTATCCATATATTAGACTCATGTTAGTGCTTCCCCCCTTCCCCCATGCACACAAGGAAGTTTAGTTGTATGATTCCATGGTCATCATGCCTCTGTCATACAATAAAATATTTATGGAAGTATATAGTGATTTGATGTATCTACCTATGGGTCCCTTCAAAAAATCCTGCTTTGCAACAGTGTACAACTTTATAGTATCAACTACAAATTCAGTGATAAACCCTGCAATAATACTGTCTAACTAGAAATCTATTGTGCGCGTAAATTTCTTATTGATTTGATGCAAATTTTTGATATCCATGGGATTCCAATCTAGTTGTATTATCTTATTCATAGAATGGTTTTCCTTCAACCTCAATAACCACTCCTGCAACAGATGTGGAAATTCGTAGAAAAATACTTCATGCAAGTCACTAAACACATATTTGTTGAGATATTTGTGTGGTGTATATTTAGGGTTTCTTTATTTATACGCAAACTCGAGTTCCTTTTTACTCAAACATATTTCAATCTCCACCTTCGTCGTATTCCATGGCTTGAATATTCCCTATGTTTTCATTATCCATATTTTTCTTCAATAGATCCCTTCCAATTGATCAAATGCAGTTCATCCCAGCAACATAACCATTTGTTGGATGCTTGGATTAACCTAGGTTCTGATCTCAAAGGTTTCCAAAAAAAACCTCAAAATATCGGCCCTCTTAGTAAACCAGAAGGAAATACTACACATAGAGTGCACAATGCAGTCTCACTTGAGATATATTATGGGGGACTGCAATACTTAGATGCCTGTAGTCAATGAAGGGATTATGATTGTATTATGTTCCTTTTCCTCATGCATAAAAATTATTATCCATTCATCTAAATCTAGTATTAATTAATTAATAAAACTATGCATTCGTGTTGTTATACGTTAATTTAACCATTCATTCCTTAACTGATAAATAACAAAACAACAAAATGACCATTCATACACATTAACACAATAGATTTATTATGGTTCAACTTCCCCTGGGGCTACATCCACAAAGATCTGTCACTTTTGTTCTTTTATTCATCATTCTGCAAAATAAACACTGTGTGCATTACATTCTTTGGGTTTACAATAAAAGAGGAGGGTAAGTACCCTCCGTGAAGCAGACTATATCACACCAGGCTCCACATCCTGTGACCTAACCCTCAAAAACTTGCTTACTAGAACAATCTAACAATGACCCATTGACCACAGACAATCTCTACTAGACCTCCTAGGCCTTATTTATACTATTATATTGGCTCAAATCCATTACATTCATATCCAAAACCCTAACCCTAACATGGCTAGTTTTTTCTGCATGGACGCCAAATTGCTTTTCCTCCATCTTCTGCATGTTTCTTTTCCTTCCTCTTCTGCATGTTGTTTTTCCTTCATTTTCTGCATGCTTCTTTTCTATCACAAATGGCATGCACTCCAAAAATATCCTTCTCTTTCCAAAAATATTCCTACACCCAAAAATAGGCTTTTCTCTCCCAAAATAGGCCTGCGCCCAAAACTAGGCTTTTCTCTCCCAAAATAGGCTTGCACCAACACATTGCAACTTTGCTTATATAGTGTCATAAGAAGTTATTATTGCATAATTTAGCTTGGAAATGGTCACATATATGATGCAAAGTATTCTTGTTATGGGAAAGTACTCAAACAACGTCACACCTCTTATCTTTCCTTGACCTATACCAATATTTTGGTGATCAAGAGAGGGGATGATAGGATTGGCTACAATACTTGCTATTTGATCCCTTGAGGTCACTAGGGAATCCTCCCTTGTGGTGGACCACTTCCATCACTAAAATGAGGGAACTTATTACTAAGGTGATAGTGTAGGATCTTCCATAGTTAAGTAATATTTGGGGTCTTGTGTTGGGATTTGCATAAGTACAAATATTGCAATAACAAGGAAGAAGTGAAGGGCCTAAACATTAATTGGAATAGGAGCAAAGGAGAGACAAAATAACTGATAGATACCATGAAGAGATTAAGAATGGAAGTGAAAAGTTACAAATATGATAATGGGAGAATAATAAGATTCAAAGAAGAAGAAAATCATACTAATACCCAGTTATTGAAGAGCCTGCACCAATTGCAAAAGAAAGTCAGAGCTGGCGCAATTTCAATACATGAGGAAAGAGGCATGCCCCATGTAAGAGGGGAGAATTACAATGGATCTGAGAATTTAAGGAGTAATATTAGGATTCATAGTTCACATCACTCACATGTTTATTTGGAAACGATGTAACATTTATCTAAAGAATCATAGAGCAACCTAGAAGTATATTGTGACATGAATCGAAGGAGAAGGAATGAATCAAACCACTTTCAAGGAGAACAAGAAGGGAGAATATGTTGAATCTTGGTTGCTTGAAATCAAAAACTATTTCTAGTTACATAACTATTCCTCGAACTTGGAAGCTAGGGTTTCCATATACTATTCGCAAGGAAAGGATTCTATGTGGTGGAATCAACTAAAGAAGGTGAAGAAAATCAATAAAAATAACATCACTTGGAATAAATTTAATAAATATTACCAACAACGTTATCTTTCAGAACATTACCATGAGAAAAAGATGCGATATTTTGAACTCAAGTTAGGAAATGTCCATAAAATAATATGAAAGGAAGTTCTTAGAATTGCTAAGATATGTGGGATTTATTAAAGATGAGAAGGTAAACATTCAAATGTAGTTAGGAAATATGTTCATAGAAGAATATGAAAGGAATTTCTTATAATAGTTGAGATATGTGAGATTTATTAAATATGATAAGGTAAACATTCAAACGTTTATGAGTGGACTAGCTTATTTTTTTTAAAATAAAATACAATTTGATGAGACAAAGACTTTGGAAGAGACCATAGGGAGGGTGAAGTACATGTATGAGTAGATAAAAGGTAGAGCAACATTCTATAAGTCTTGGAAGGACAAGAAGAGGGAAAAACTAGGTCAAAGGACGGGATGTTTCAAACCTCCTTAATATTATAGAAGCATTCCTAATGTGTATCAACAAATCTAGGTAACTCATATTGAGTCAAAGATTGCAGAATATTCTAGAAAAAGACCACGACTATTGATAAAATGTTGGGGTGTAATGGATATAATTTGTATAGAGATTTCCCTCATAAAAAAGACAAAATGAGGATTGTTCACAACCTTCAAGAAGCTACTACACTTAAATATGTGGGTAGAAATATTCCAAGGATATATGCATCCCTATAAAATTGATAGGAAAAACATAAATCCCACATGATTGAGGTGGAAGGTAAGATTACCAATCATCCTATTGATATTTTAATTGATTCAAGAGAAAGTCATACTACTTTGATACTAAATTAGTGGATAGATTTCATTTGAAAAATAGTAATCTTGAAGGATCATGTTTGGTTCAGCTAGCGACTGGAACCAAAAGAAGGATCAATGATGTTGTCATAAGTTGTCCAATTTATTTGAATGGATTCCAATCAATGAGGTTGTTAGAAGTTGTCCTAATTGGAATGGATTGGTTGGAAAAGAATCATGTTGTCCTATACTACCATAATAAGACATTTACATGTATTGATAAATAGAGCTTAGTGAAAGGAATTCCAAGAACCATTTCTATAAAGAAAATTTCATCCTTACAGTTGAAGATATGTTTCAAAAAAGGTTGTCAATTATTTGTTGCTCATGTGGAAGAACTATCCAATAATAAGAGTCCAAATATTGAGTATTTTGTAGTGCTCCCCAAATTTTAGGATGTATTTAGGGAGATTCCAAGTTTCCACCCCAGAGAAACATATACTTATCTATTTATTTAGTGTATGGGTCTTCTCTATTATCTTAAACTCCTTACAGGATGAGCACCCCTAGGTTTAAATAATTGCAAATGTAGCTTGAAGAAATATTGAAGAAGGGTTATATGCGCCCAAGTTTCTCACCATGGGGAGCACTAGTTCTCTTTGTGAAAAATAAATATGGGACCTTGAGGTTGTGCATTGACTTCAAGTAGTTAAATAAATATACAGTGAAGAACAAGTACCCTTTTCTCGGAATTCATGATCTCTTTGATTAGCTAAAAGGAGAAAAGGTATTTTCCAAGATATACCTAATATCAGGGTACCACCAGGTGAGAATCAAATATGAAGATATCAAAAAGACAACTTCTAGAACTAGGTATGGGAATTATGACTTTGTAGTGGTGCCATTTGGATTAACAAATGTACCAACTGTCTTTATGTTCTTGATGAATGTTATGTTCAAACATTACCTAGATTAGTTTTTCAAAGTCTTCTTGGATGGCATACTTATCTATTCTAAGTTAGCAGAAGAGAATGAACAACACTTGAGGATGGTCCTACAAGTACTAAGAGAGAATAAGTTGCATGCCAAGATGAAAAAATGTTCATTCTACCAAAATAAGATCCATTGTTTGGGCCATATCATTTATGAGGAATTCATGGTATTGGATCCAAAAAAGACTAAATAAATTAGAGAATGGCCAACACCAAGGAATGTAACGAAAGTCGGGTACTTCATGGGACTTGTAAGTTATTATGGAGGATTTATTAGAGGGATTTTCAAGATCTCTCATCCAATCACTTCTTTACAAAAGAAGGGGATAAAATTTGAATGGATCTCCAAGTGTGAATAAAACTTTCATATTTTGAAGGAATTACTTACAAGTGCACCAATTTTAAATATTGTTGATCCAAATGAGAATTTTTTTATGTGCACATATGCATGTAGGGAAGGGATTGGTGGATTCCTTACCCAAAATGGGCATGTAACATGTTATGATTCAAGTAAATTGAAAGAGGATTTAATATTCTAGATATAAAAAGTATGCAGAACAAAAATAAAATGCTAGAAATGGCAGATAAACAACAATATAACCATAACAACACCACAATAACATTGAAATGATATTAGAATAAACACCAGAAAGAGCACTTTGATTATGAGAGCAATGTTCACAGGCCTCTTTGAAGGGGAAACCTCCAGTTGAGAAAATCTCTATTGCAATAATGTCCAAGCTAGGGTTCTCATACCCTCAACTCCTATTTATACCAAATATGTCTATCAAAAGAACCATCTAGAGGAATATCCTTCTAGAAGCGGAAGCTTCTATTAGGCAATCTTACATTCGACTTATTCTACCATATTGCAAGGCCTTATTAATATTGACCTTTATTACATCCAAATATATTTTTCTACCTACGTGAGGGGTTAGGTACCTAACATGTCCTCCCCCTTAAAAACAACCTTGTCCTCAAAGCTTGAGATGTGGAAATTGTTGCAGAGTGGTAGCTGGTTCCCAAGTGGCATCTGTTGGAGTTGTATCTTTCCACTGGACTAACACTTCCTTGATGGTTCACTGACACAGGAAACGCTCACACTGGTCCCAAACTCCTTGTGGCGATAGCCAAATGGATCCTTCTTCGTCCAATTCGGGAAGGTTGGTTTGAGTTTGGCACTTAGTTCCAATCACCTTCTTTAAGCATGAAACATGAAAAATAGGATGCAGCTTAGAATGATTGGGAAAAGATAATTGATAGGTCACCTATCCCACAGGTTTGATAATGATATAAGGACCATAAAATTTGGGCACCAACTTCTGACAATGGTCGGCCTTGAGGGAATTTTTCTTGTAAGGTTGCAGTCGAAGAAACACCTGATCCCCTTCTATAAATTGACATTCAGAGTGACCTTGAAATGCTTGTTGCTTCATGCGATTTTGGGCCATGACCAAATTCTCTTTAAGGGTACGAAGAACATCCTATCAAACTATAAGCATTTGGCCAACCGCTTGGACCTTCAAGACACCTAGTAAATATGAGAGAACTGATGATGGCTTTTGTCCATATACTACTTCAAAAGGAGTAATGTGGGTAGCTGTATGGTATGAAGTATTGTACCACCATTCAACTAGGGGTAACCATTGATACCACTAATTTTTCTTTTTTGATGAAAAACACCTCAATTATGTTTCCAAACACTTGTTGACAACTTCAATTTGACCATCATCCTGGGGATGATAAGATGTGCTAAGATGCAATTGGGTTCCTTGAATCTTGAACAATTCTTGCCAAAAATTGTTGGTGAAGGTTCGGTCGTGATCAGAAACAATAGAATGTGGCATGCCATGAATCTTGAATACCTAATCCATGAAAAGTTGAGCCACAGTGGATGTTGTAAATGGGTGTTGAAGAGCACATAAATGAGCATGCTTGGAGAGGCATTCGACTACCACCATGATGACTGATTTATTTCCCAATTTAGGTAATCCTGTAATAAAATCCATAGAGATATCCCTCCAAATAGTAGGTGGAATCAAAAGCAGTTGTAGTGTGACAAGAGATTTGACTATTTTTCCCTTGTTGCGTTGACACACATCACATTCATCTACAAAGTTATGAACGTATTGTTTCATACCTTCCCAGGAAAAAGAATGTTTGACCCTGTCATAGGTTTTGGTAAACCTGAAGTGCCCAGTTGTGGGTGTAGCATGAAGCTCAGAAAGTATCATGGATTTAAGTTTTGACTGTTTACTTAAATACAAACGGCCTTTGTATTGAATCTCCTCATGGATCCAAGAGTACCTTGGGGGAACTAGAGAATTGGAATGAAATTTTTTTATCAGATGTGAACTTTTGGGATCATGTAGCCATTCCTAGCGAACATCTTCCAATCTGGTACAATGAAGGAGAGAGAAGAAAGGGATCCTTCATCTTCATATTTTTGGGAAAGTGCATCTGTAACCACATTGTCTTTTCCTTTCTTGTAAATGA
>CBVK0100189513.1:0-13899 GCA_900067695.1 Picea abies | reverse complement strand
CTCGCACCCTAGCTATAGAGAAAACTATGAACATGTCGCACCCTAGCTATAGTGCAACCTGCGAGAATGGGTCATTCTCACATCCTGCCTATATAGCAACCTAGGAACTTCCTTTTTTATAAGGTTTTTACATAGGAAAATGCAACTTCTTTTCTCATGAAAAGTTCTTCTCCCTTCTCTCTTTAGGAACTCAGGCCACTGACCCCTCTAAAGGCAACCGATAGGTTTACATAATTAATGATCATAGGGATGACGAAAATAATGTGTAACACCCTGCCTCTACCTCAGGTGAGACATCATCTTCTTCGCAGGTGTTGCCGAAAGGGCCGGTAGTTAGGGTTTATTGGTGTGCTATTGTAGCGTTGAACCCTGGGTTATCCCCTATTCCAACAAATGGTTCTGTTGTCGGGACTTGAAACTGTGATTGTTGGGAACTAAAGGAAAGAAAGAAAGCTTCGTGTGTAGATCTGTTGCCTTAGTGCGCATAATTCTACTTGACCTGTAAAGCTCTATGCTAGGAAGAGAAGTTAGATCTTAATAAAAGAGGTAATATCTCAAAGCTTTGTGCTCTGATAAAGGTAAGAATAGTGAAAAGTTTTAGATCTGGAATCTTTGTTCTTTGTTGAAAGTAAGATTAGTGGAAATTTTTGTTTCAAGAGTATGTATCTAGGTATGTTCGATAAATGTTACCCTAGTCTGAAAACTAGGGCACAACTAGAAGAGAGAAGGTTTGATATGAGTAGATATGATAGAAATAATGAAAGATATGTTATTCCTATGCATAGATAGAATGTTTGGACTAACAAATGGATGTAGGATCCTAGAAAGAATTTTTTATAGGTTAGCTACTATGATATTAGTGCATAGTAAAGGAAAGGTTGGGGATCATTTAAACAAAAAAGAGGATTAACCCTTTGTTACAGTTGTAGAAGACCAGGACATCTTGCTAAGGAATGACCTGGAAGAAGACCTAGTTGTCTTTGTTGTAAATTTATGGACCATGAAGTTTTAGATTGCCCTAGAATGATTGATAATCTTGGTAGAATGAATATGAGACAAGAAAACCTTGAGGAAGGCCATGAAACTAAGACCATGGTAGAACCCCAGACAAAATCAAAGATTGTACTACTGCAAATGAAAGAAACCCTAAATGATCATAGATATATCAACTTATTAGAGATCTTCAAAGAAAAAGAATGCATAGAAGAAAGAATAGGAGACTTCGACACAGACTGTGTTATGGATGAGGAAACATAGGTAAATATCATGAAAGAAAGAACTTGGGAAGATTTAGGAAATCCTAATACGATTCCTTCATTGGGAGGAATAGGATTATTCAGGGGAAATTTGATAACCCTATGTGGAAGACTCACCTGGGTATCTATGAGTGCTCATGGAGCTTCGATAGAGGAATATTTTGAGGTTGTTAGATTCATTGAGAACAACGCTCCATTTACTATGTTATTAGGAAAAACCTGGATCGAGAAAGATCAGACCAAAAGAAAAGAAGAGGAAACCCTAGAACATAAAAAGCAGGAAATAAAAGATTTCATGACTAGGAGGATAGCACACTTGATTGAAAAATAGGAGAACATATTGAATCTACCTAGAACTAGAAACTTGGATCACAAAGTTGAAAGAAAACAAGAAGATTAAGAGATGAGTAGAGAACCTACCCTAGATAGAGAAGCAATATTACTCTCCAATCCTATGAAAGAATCTCAACAACGCGAAGCTGCTATGCTAAAAGAACACAAGAATCAGAATGGAAAGAGGAATACCGAGACGAACATCACCGAGAATAAATCTAGAAAACTTAGTTAGAAGAGAGAAAAGGTTTAAAAGTTACATAAGGGCTGAGAGGGAACTTCGCAGAAGGAAGATTTGCAAAATTGGAACTTCATCGAGATATCATAATAGTGCCCCATGGCACTTCACCATGGCGAAGTGATATAGCCATTGAAAGAATTATAACCATTGGACCAATGTTACAGAATGGTTAGAACAATATTTATTACCAAAAAACTCGTCATCGGACCATTGGGACCGCATCGCAATGGACAGAACTGCATTGATTGAACACTTTTTATCCATTGAAGATATCTGTTACATCGTGTCTACTTAGTTTGTCGACTATTGCATCGATAACACTTTTGTGAATTGTATCAAAGATAACAAGAGAGCCCATTGCTACCATGATGTTCTTAGTAAGATCAACATTGATTCTATTTCTTTGAGAACTCATCCATCCACCCGAGTTTTCTGATCAAGAGCGTGCATGTCGGACGAGCTCAACACTGTGGAGAAGTCAGTTGAGGAAGTTTTAATTGATATGATGAATGAGAGAGTGATTTCCATAGGAATTCAAGATTCATTGACATGAGGAGTGCAAGCCTCTTCGTTGACTGCTAGGAGATCTGGAGCATCCCGACCAACAACAAAGAAGAGAACCAAGTACAAACATGATCTAGAAAATGCGAAGTTAATCCCAACCATATTACCTGACTACATCCCACCTCTATTCGGCGTGGTCCATCATGACAGTGTCCCTAGGGACTTTGATTACACCATGGTTACTACGTACCTCCCAAAGGGCATACGTGCAGTCAGGATGTAGCAATATAGAATTGTGACATTGAAGTTTAGCGACTTCAACCTAGGTAACCGCAAGAATTACAACATGTTTTCTCCTTACAAGTATCTGACCAGGACGAAGGAGAAGAACTCAAAAATAATCCCCCATCCATGGAATATGAACCTCACGCAGTCCACTCTCTTGAACGTGATGAATATCCCACACTTTGGAAGGTACCAATAGGTTAACATGTGTGTTAAGCTCTTTCTCTCATGTTACCATGGCGGTTATCTATGGCTATATAGACGCAACATAGTCGATCCAACGTTGATTCATAGGATCAATGGATTGAGCATGAAAGGACCTGACCTGTAAGACTTCTACCTAGGGAAGGCTTCCGACCACTCCCTGGCATAGATAATTAAGGACACTTATGGTGATGTAGAAAAGGGAACACGAGGCTACAAGGTCGCTTCCATCCAAAATGGTGCAGTGTGCCTGGCCTGCTAGTTGATCGCAGGGAAGCTAGTGAGAAAGAACATACCTACACAAATCACATGATTCATTGTTGACCTAGCTGAGAAAAGTGTAGAAGGACTCCAGATGAACTGGGTGAAGTACTTGGTCAACCAGCTGGAATTAGACTACCGTGAAGCTCAGGATCAGGGCTATCAGTTCCAATTTAGCTGGCTCTTGATCCTCATCACATTTACCACTTGGGAAATGTTGGAAGGTGTGACCTTCCCATACATTGAGTCATTCGATCCGCTCATTGTAAAGTTCACCACTCTTTGGTACTTGAGAGATATGGGAAAACAGTGGCATTCGAACACGATATTTCATACCTACTATATCCAACTGAAGAGGGCTATCGAAGTTTTCCTTCACATGATGGTGAACAACCTGCATTGGTTTCGATCCCTCATGAAGTTATGTTTATATAGACACTTCATTTATATCACCGAATGCACAGATGAGTACAAAGAAGAGCTTCAATCATACTACAATCTCATAGAGGAGGACCTTGAAGAGATCACCAAGGACTGGTCTGCAGAACTCCTCATCCCCGCAGACCCCACAGAAATTTCATAACCTAAACTAATCAACAACCCTGAGACCAATCAAGAAGTAAAGGATCATCTTGGACTCGGCAGAATGAAGAAGACCGAACAGGTCCAAAACTTGAGCAACGCATTGGAAGGAATTGCTTTAGTATCAGCTGGACAAGGGGGTGATGACGAAATAGAAGAGACAAATGGAAAAGAGGACCAATAGAAGTAAGTTGAAGTAACACCACCTAGGGACCCTTCTAATGAGGTTGATCCCTTGAAGAAAAGGAGGGTTTATCCCATGAAACCCACTTCTCGAGAGAAATCTAGAGCCACCTTGACTAAGATGCAGACTGTGCTCAATGTAGATGACTTCGACTTTATCATCGCCATTGTAGTAGATGCCTCGCAAGACATCTTGTAGAAACATGAAGCCAAGTAGGAAGAGATGTATGATAGAATCGAGGTTGAACTCAAAGGGGTATAGTAGGCCCTTCAATCCAGCCACGAAGTATCCACTGCGCCCCCACCATCAGAAGCACCTGAGTTGGGAGATGAGCCTTCCCAACTCTGCAGACTAGTTGATGTGACCAAATCTCGCCTTTGGCACGTATAGGAAGAAACCAAATAGGCCACAAAGACCCTAAAAAAAGTACAAATAGTAGTCATAGAGAAATGCCGAGTAGCACAGCAAGAGAAGGATTCCCTCCAAACTAAGTTTGAAGAAGAGAAAGTGCAGATCCAACAAGACAAAGAACAATTGCTCGTAGAGCAGGTGAGAGTAAAAGAAGCAGTCAGCAAAGCACTTCGCTTTGTGACAGGATTAGAGAAAAATGAGGAAGACCCAGTGAAACATCAAGTAAAGCAACTTGCAGAAGCAATCCAACAACTTCAACAGAGAATTGCAGACCTCGAGCTACAAATAGTTTCAAGTACCCCACAAGATGTGTGAGATCAAAGAGAATCCATTGCTCAGAGTGTAGTCGAGAGGATCAGAGAATTCCCTCTAGAATGAAAACATCTAAGTGCTTGCAGTGCACAGAATTATGATCGACTCACTAAATATGTTGAGCTGGAGGTACTAAAGTCACAGCTCTAGGAGGAAAATCAAGAAGAAACAACCATACATTTGCAGTTGAAGCTCTTGTCAGTAGTTGAAAGAATGAAGTGATCCCAAGAACAACAAACTACTCAACAGTAGGTCCACACCATTCAGAGAAAATTCATGGAAGTGACTTAAAGGCTCCAACTAGTCCAGGACAAATCTTGCCAACTGTTTGAGAAGATTTAAGGTTGAGGCACAGAATTGGAACAAGTAGTCGCTGCAGTCGAACAACGTTTAGAGGGACCTGTCAATGAAGCAATCATCCAAGAGTTCATCAAGAAGGAGGCCCTAGTGTAGCAACAGGTCGAAGCAGCTTGAGCCAAGATCGACGCTTTTGAAGCACAACTACCCAGACCATAGCGACTCAAAATGGGTCACAGGTGAGTTTTGGGGGCCTGTTGGCCCTTGACCAAATTTGTAGGATCCTTGGTCATGTTTGACCTATTTTTGGGACTTTGACAGGCTGTTGAAGGTGGAGCGCAAGTCGAAGAAGAGATCACGGGATCTCTGCCCCTTTTAAGGGCTTTTTAGGTTTTGGGATTATGTAACGTGAATAGGGATGTAGGCCCATGGGTTTACCCATGTTTAGGCCTATTTTGTAATGTATAAATAGATAGCTAGGTGATGTAATAAGAGGTCAATGTGCTAAGTGCTAAAGATTGATCTATTTTATCGAAGGGAGGACAAGTATGTGATGATAAGTGCTAATTGTTAATTGCTAGGTGCAGGTGGTAATTGTGATTTCTTTGTGCATACTGTGTGAGACTTGCATAGCTAAGTGCAAGTGATTGCAAGAGACTATGGAAGGCTTTGTGTTGTAATATAAGGAAGGAGGATCTAGCGAGGTGCACAGATCTCCTGTCCTTTGCGGAGTAAGATGTCATGGCTCTGTGCATGTAGAAGTTTGATAGAAATAAATAAAGAAGAAGAGTTGGTGGATGTAGCCCCACGGTGGGGGTGAACCATGTATATCCTACGTTGTGGTTGCTATGTGATTTATGGTTGTTCTATTGTCTATGTGATTGAATGCTTAGTGCACTAATGTATTCTTAGAAGGATCTAATATGGTATCTTAGTGCTAAATTTCAATATACTAGATATAAAAAGATGCAGAACGGAAATGAAATGCTAGAATTGGTAGAATAACAGTAATATAACCAGCATAATCTCCACAATAACACATAAATGATATAAGAACAACATTAGTAATTAGCACTTTGATTCAGAAAGCAATGTTCATAGGCCTCTTCGAGGGGGCAACCTCCAGTCGAGTAGCACTCTGTTACAATAATATTCCAGCTACGGTTTTCATACCCTCGACCCTTATTTATACTAAATATGTCTATCAAGAGAATAATCTAGAGGAAGATCCTTATAGAAGTGGAATATTCTATAAGGTCTTCTTACATATGCTTTATTCTATTTTATTGAAAGGACTTATTAATATTGACCTTTATTACATCCGAATATATTGATCTACCTATGTGCGGGTTAGGACCCTAACATGTCTGCCCCCTTAAAAACAACCTTGTCCTCAAGGCTTGAGATGTGGAAACTGTTGCAAAATAGTAGTTGGTTCCCAAGTGGCATCTGTTGGAGTCGGATCCTTCCATTGGGCTAGCACTTCCTTGATGGTTCTCTGATGCAGGCGACGCTCATGATGGTCCAAAACTGCTTCTGGTTGTAGCCAAATGGATCCTTCTTCAGCTAACTCTAGAAGGTTGGTTTGAATTTTTCACCTAGTTCCAATCACCTTCTTTAAGCATGAAACATGAAAAATACGATGTAGCTTCGACTGACTCGGTAGAGATAACTAATAGGCGACTTTCCCCACATGCTTGAGAACTGTATAAGGACCATAAAATTTGGGCACTAGCTTCTGACAATGATCAACCTTGAGGGAAGTTTTCTTGTATGGCTTTAGTCGCAGAAACACATGATCCCCTTATGAAAATTGACATTCAGAGAGACCTTGATCTACTTGTTGCTTCATGCAATTTTGTGCCATGACCAATTTCTCTTTAAGGGTACGAATAATATCCTCTCAAACTGTAAGTTTTTGGTCAACTGCCTAGACCTTCGAGGTACTCGGTAAGTATGAGAGAACTGAAGGTGGCTTCTATCCATATACCACTTCAAAAGGAGTCATGCGTGTAGCTGTATGGTAGGAAGTGTTGTACAACCATCCAGCTAGGGGCAACCATTGAGCCCATTGATGTTGCTTCTCAAAGGAAAAACACCTCAGAGATGTTTCCAAACACTTGTTGACAACTTATGTTTGACCATCCGTATGAGGATGATAAGTTGTGCTAAGATGCAATTGGGTTCCTTGCATTTTAAACAATTCTTGCCAAAAATTTCTTGTGAAAGTTGGGTCACGATCAGAAACAATAGAGTGTGGCATGCCATGAAGCTTGAAGACCTGGTCCATGAAAATTTGAGCCACCTTGGATGCAGTAAATGGGTGTTGAAGAGAAAAGAAATGAGCATAGTTGGAAAGTCGATCCACAACCACCATTATGACTGATTTATTCCTCGATTTGGGTAAGCTGGTAATAAATTCCATAGAGATATCCTTCCAAATAGCAGGGGGAATCGAAAGCGGTTGTAGTGTGCCCGAAGATTTGACTATTTCTCCATTGTGTCATCGACACACCTCACATTCAGTGACAAAATTATGGATGTCTTGTTTCATACCATCCTAGAAAAAGGAATGTTTGACCCTATCATAGGTTTTGGTGAACCCTGAGTGCCCCGCTGTGGGTGTATCATGAAGCTTAGAAAGTACTGTGGATTTAATCTTTGATTGTTTACTTAAATACAAATGACCTTTATATCTAAGCTCATCCTGGAGCCAAGAGTACCCTAGGGGAGCCAGAGCATTGGTCTGCAATTGCTGGATTAGATGTGAACTTTTGGGATCTTGTAGCCATTCCTGGCGCACAACTTGGAGCCAATCTGGTACAATGAAGGAAAGAGAAAAAAGGGATCCTTCTTCTTCATATTTTCGGGACAATGCATTCTCCACTACATTGTCTTTTCCCTTCTTGTAAATGATCTCATAATCATATCCAAATAGCTTAGTCACCCATTTTTGTTTCTTTGGGGAGGAAATGCATTGTTCTAGAAAGTACTTGAGGCTTTGATGGTTGGTCTTAATTTGGAATCATTTCCCCAAGATATAAGGATGCCACAGATCAATGGCATGTAGAATAGCCAACATTTTCTTTTCATAAATGGGTTTTCCCATATTCCTTTCAGACAGTTGCTTGCTGGTGAAGGCCAAAGGTCAACCCTCTTGCATAAGGACATCGCCGATTCCTTTCCCTGATGCATCACATTCCAACACAAAGGTATTTGTGAAATCAGGAAGGGCCAGAACTGGAGTGGTGCACATGGTCATCTTCAACGTTTGAAAATATTGAGCAGCGGTTGGAGTCCAAGTGAAAGAGTTATTTTTTAGGAGAGCAATGAGGGGTGCTGCAATCTTTCCATAGTTCTTAACAAACTTGCGATAATACCCTGTTAAGCCAAGAAATCCACGCATGATTTTGAGAGTCTTTGGGTGCGGCCAGTCTTGCATAGCTTCAATCTTTTTCGGATCCACCATGCCACCATCCTTTCCAACCAGATGACCCAAGTATTCTACTTTTGAGGCACCAAAAGCACATTTAGACTATTTCAGGAAAAGTTGGTGCTGAGAGAGTAGATGGAGAACTTGATCCACATGAGTAATATGGTCTATCCAAATTTTTCTATAGATGAGGATATCATCAAAGAAAACTAAGACAAAATGACGAAGAAAGGGATGAAAGACATGGTTCATGAGGCTTTGGAAGGTGGAGGGGGCATTACACAAGACAAAGGGCATGACCAAAAACTCATATTGGCCCTCATGAATTCCAAAGGCCATCTTGGGAATGCCTGCCTCTTTCATACGTATTTGGTGATAGCCCGAGCGAAGATCAAGTTTAGTAAAGAATTGGGCACCACTCAATTCATCCAGGAGGTCATCAATGACAGGAATGGGGAATTTGTCTTTAATGGTAAGTTTGTTGAGGGCACGAAAGTCAGGACACATTATCCAAGAACCTTTTTTCTTCAAGACCATGACTATAGGATAAGAGTAAGGGATCATACTAGGGCAGATAACGCCCGCATTAAGGAGTTCCTGGACCATTTTTTCAATTTCATTTTTTTGTGAAAAGGGGTGGCGATATGGACAGATATTGGGAGGAAGGATTTCAGGTACAAGGGGAATGGAATGATCATGAACACTACGAGAAGGAGGGAGTCCTTGGGGAGTGGAAAATACCATTTGATGTTTAGAAAGGAGGGCTTGAAGGTCCTACGACACTGGGGGTGTGTCTATTGCTTGTATGGCATGGAGTTGGGAAATGACACCAGAATGACCTTTCTTGAGCATCTTTTCCATGCGATGGGAACTAATGACCTCAGGTGAACCAAGAATGATTCCTTGGAATTTATATTGGTGGCCTTCCTGGTCGAATTGCATGGTTAATGCCTTAAAATCCATGAGAATGGTACCCAAAGTTCTTATCTAGTATGCACCCAACACAATGTCACAACCACCCATGTCGATAGAAAACATATGGGATTTTAGATGGTAGTCACCGATTTGGAGATGCACATTTTCACAACGCCCTCCACATTTCATGGAACCACCATTGGCAATCATGATTTGGAAATTGTTGACAACATGGATGTAGCAATGAGTTTCTTGGGAAATGCGGCGATGAATAAAATTATGGGTGCTTCCACTATCAAATAGAATGATGACCTTCCGATGCTTGATGCAACTGATTAACTTGAGGGTTTAGGGAGTGGAGAAGCCAGTGAGAGCATTGAGGGAAATGACGGGTTCGACTTTGGGAGGGTCTGAGGGAGGGGTTATGTCAGTGATTTCAGGTGACTCAGACACAAGGGGAGTTTCAACATCCTCTTCTGAAATATCCTCAGAGATGGCCATAAAGATCTTTTTTTCCTTACACTTGTGGCCCAAGAAATGGTTGTCATCACAATTATAACAAAGGCCTTTGAGTTGGCATTCAACCATTTCATCCATGTTCAATTTTTGGATCTTTAATGGGGCAGAGGGAGTAGTGGGAGTTACGGGTTTAGGGCGAGGGATAAAGGAGGGTTTTCTATTTTGAGAGAATACAAACTATTGTGCTTCTTTATCTCTTTTAGTAGCCTCCACCCAAGTCGAGGGTCGAGCCATGAGGACATGGGCCTGAATATCCTCATTGAGGCCACTGATAAAACAATCTTGAAAGAAAGCATCAGTCATGCCCTCTGTTCGAAAATCCAGGTGCTCAAAGGAAGCTATGAAGTCTTCTACAGTTCCTAATTTTTTAAACTTTGTCAAATGACCCAAATGGTTGGTGTCCATGTCAAAGAGTTCATAAAGCTCAGTCACAAATTGGGTCCAAGCAATATACCCTTGATGGGAAGTTTTTCTCCATTGCTACCATTGCCAACATTCTTGATCTAGATGGAGAACACCATACCAAAGTTTGGCCAAGTCATCTGTAATGTCGTATAAAGAGAAATAATGTTCCATTTGGGTTACCCAACCAGTGGGGTCCGAGCCATCAAATTTGGTCACATCCACCTGCGGAAGGCATATGTCACGTTGAAAGTGATGGGACTGAAAGGTATTGGAATGGGAGGAATTTTCACCTTCAGTCTTTGGAGGTGCTTCAAAGAAATGGTCATCTGTAGGGATCTTCAGTTTGGTGTAGAGTGATGCAAAGATAGATTCAAGCTGGGTGGTCAGTTCTTGTTTGACTTCCTCCATTGAGGACTACACAGTTGTATTTATGGTAGCATTGATGGATGAATCGATGGAGGCAACAATAGCACTGAGTTGTTTCACTTATTTTTGGGTTTCAAGGAAACCATATTGCATGGTGTTGAAGTGAGCTTCCAGGTCTTGGCTACAGATATGGGCCATGAGGATGGGTGAACTAAAAAGGGGTGGGCGGGGTCAAAAATTTTGCTGAAAAATGATATGGATGAATGTGATAAGGGTGAAGAGATGAATCCAATGGAATAGATCTCAAATAATGGTGAAAAAAATTCTTCGATCTGAAGAATACTGCACTGATGAAATCTCCAAATGCTTAACTAGAAAGAAATGCGTATTTACTTGGCAACCCGAACACAGTTGCGCGACAATAGATCTTGTCTATTTTAATTTGTTTATGCTTCTATCCCCCAAGGGTTAGGTATTCAAGGGTTATACAGACAAGGGTTTTCCCTGTGTTATAGCTCTCTGATATACATGCAGGGTCCAATAGTAGTACTCGGCCTAATATCTCAGGGCACTAACTAAGGAGGATAGACCATACCCTTAGCCATACTACCTGACTACCCAGGTACTAGAGAGTATCTTCCCGAGTGTTGTTCTCGGTGACACTATAGCAGTCCAGCCATCGATAGGTTTATCTAAAGAGGGATTCAGGAAATCTAGGCCAATCTATACACAGGTGTTGTCTGATGCACTACCACTCGAAGGGGTACCAACAGGGGTTACAAGGGTGGCCAACAAATGTGGGCTTAAGAACCACTTGTATTTCCGGCATGTATGAATCCCTCAACCACAGGTTTATATGTGTAACAACAGATCTCTGTGGCTTAAATACATCAAAATACATCTTTACCCTGGAAAAAAAAATATCCACAATTTCTGCCAAGGAAAGTGTGTTGATACCACTTGCAATATACCAGATATAAAAAGATGTAGAACATAAATGAAATGCTAGAATTGGTAGAATAACAGTAATATAACCAGCATAATCTCCACAATAACATAGAAATGATATAAGAACAACAACAGTGATTAGCACTTTGATTCAGAAAGAAATGTTCACAGGCCTCTTCGAGGGGGCAACCTCCAGTCGAGCGACACTCTATTACAATAATCTTCCAGCTAGGTTTTTCATACCCTCGGCCCTTATTTATACTAAATATGTCTATAAAGAGAAGCATCTAGAGGAATATCCTTCTAGAAGTAGAAGCTTCTATTAGGTCTTCTTACATCTGCTTTATTCTATTTTATTGAAAGGCCTTATTAATATTGACCTTTATTACATCCAAACATATTGATCTACCTATGTGAAGGTTAGGACCCTAACATAAATAATGTGAATAAATACTAGATCTAATCTATGTTGGTATGCTTAGTACTTGAATCTATTGGATCTGTATAAATACTGCGATGATTTTTTGTTGGGGTTTAGTTGCGCTGTAAACTAAGGTTGAATATTAACGAACTGTAACTGCTAAGTGCTATGTTAAGATGTTACAATAAAAAATATGTTTCCTAGATAAGGTTGCAGACACTGGAGTCCTACAACCACTCTGGCCTCTACCTTGGGTGAGACTTCATCTACTTCGCAGGTGTTGTTGAAAGGGTCGGTAGTTAGGGTTTTGTTGGTGCATTGTTGTAGCGTTGAACCCTGGGTCTACCCTTGTGCCAACAAGCACCTTCAGTAGGTGAACAACAAATTCACCCGCGCAGTAGATTTCTATCTTGACAGTATTGTGGTAGGGGTTATAACAGAGTTTGTAGTCAACACAACGAAGTCATACAATGCAAGGGAGCAAGAATATATAAGTGGACCCTGAGGAAGGTACCTTCAATCATTGTATACTTCTATTAAGATACTGTTGTATAATAAAGGTGTAATGAAAATGGATTCAGATAGCTAAAACTTCCCTATGTGCATGGGGGAAGAGAGGAAGAACTGATAGGAATAGGAGAAATGGAAGGAGGAAAGGATAAGGGAAAGTAGGAAGAACCCTTGGACCTGATCATGATGGATGAAGACCAGATCAAGTAGATCTTGGTGACAAATGGAAAGACGTGTAGCGGAGTACCCTACCAATATAAGGTGGATACCAAGAAGAGATTCGTAGCCACGAGGGAAGACTTGGTGAGTGATGAGGAAGAGGTAGAGGATCTCTGGGATATGGACCAAATTGAGGAAATCCTGCATGCAACGTATGAAAGGAAGATGAGAGGTGCAATAATAGGGAGAGAAGGTAGCAATCTTAACCATATCAATGTCAGTGTGGAACCCATAAACCCATGTGCGACTAATACACCAAAGAGAACACCACCATTTTGACAATCGAAGTTCAAAAGAATTCAGACAACATGAAGTACATCTACGCAAGGAACAACAACTGGAGGATCCATTTTAGGCAACACTAGTCAAGTATCTACACCACGCAGAGGTAGTAGTTCAAAATTCAAAATGACAGGACATGATCCCACCATCAGGTTACCAAAATTTCAAGGAGAAGCAACAGAAGACCCTTTGAAATACTTGTTTATTTGTACAAAGATCTAGAAAGTAAAACATATCATTGATGAAGATACCAAACTTGCGCAGTTAGAAATTACGCTAAGAGACCGCACACTAGACTGGTACATGAGTTTAGATGCAAACAGTGCCCCTAGGACAACAAGGACACTGGAATACATTAAGAAGTTACTAATAAACAAGTTCCAAAATCCGAGCTCAGAAGATCAGTACATGAATGAGATGATCAAAATAAGACAGAAACCAAGAGATTCTATATGGGATATTGATCAGAGATTCAAATGACTGAAGGGAAAGTTAAAATATGTCATGATCGAGATGCAACATAGACACTTATTTTTTAATTCACTACTCCCACACTTAAAATACCCATTGCGACAAAAGAAGTTCCAAACGCAAGCAGAGGCTCTATAGGCAGCCTTGCAACTGGAAGAAAATTGGTACCATCAAACAGACCCATCTATTGAGGAGATGAAGGAGGACTTGAATAATTTAACATTTCAACTAAACAAGAATAAGAACAAATAAAAACGAGAAGTTGTTTTTTGTACCACATGAAGGATAGAAGGACACCACAAGAATGAGTGTCCAACATTCACACAGTATATGGATGCATGAATGTCGAACGCGTTACCCATAGGAGGACCATGGTGTGAAGTATGTAAGAAACCAAGTCACGACCCCTATCACTGCCCAATGATGCATAAATACCACATAGTCCCAAAGAATTCATGCTGCACCTTTTGCAAGTCAGTGGGCCACGATGACAAAGATTGCATAACTATGTGTTTGAAAACACATGTATTCCAACAGAGG
>CBVK0100189512.1:0-13899 GCA_900067695.1 Picea abies | reverse complement strand
GGAACGGAAGAGATAGACTCCCTTGTTGCCTTCCGGCTATTTGGAATCGGCTAAGGGTATTGATAGTAGTGAATAGCCGGATCAGAGCCCAGTGAAGTTCATATATGTGGCTAAGGGTATTAATAGTAGTGAATAGATAGATGAAAACGAACACCGTAGCAATACACAGTTTCTCGTATCACAAAACTGCCCAATTGATAGTCACTACACAGACAGACACCTTTGTGGAATCGCTGCCTTAACAATTTATTTAAGAGAAATCCCTGCCATCTATGAGTAGACAATTGGGAATGTTTTACTTGCTTTTGCTTTTAATTTTAATTACTGTCGTAATTTAAACGTTTTACAAAATGATTTTTTTCAGTGATATTTTTCAGGGATATTTATTTAAAATTTGATGACAAATTGTTAGATCTTCAGATTTGAGGTTTTCAGCATGCTGGATTCATTTTTACATTTAAAAATAAATTTTAAACAACAACAAAAATAATAATTTTGTGAAGATTTATGTCGTCCTATTCCAATAAAAAAAACCATTTCATATAACAATTAGACAACACCTTTAAATACTACCCAACTCACTAATTTCATTTTATTCCACTGATTTGCAAACATAATCAAAATAAAAAATAAACACTGAACAATTCATCAACCATAGAGAATGTAAATGAACCATGAACAGCGTTTACTTTAAAATCCAAATGGCTTGCCCATTCATCCACCATGGAGAATGTAAATGAACCATAGACACAGCTTTTGCTTTGAAAATCCAAATGGGCATAAACCAGCGTTCAGTTAGGGGGTTTATTATGCTCCAGAAATGCTTACAATGATACTGCATTCTCAAGAAGAGATGTATTTTTTGACTTGAGAATAGCTAACAATGATGCATTCTCAAGAAGAGATATATTTTTTTACTTGTATTCTCTAGAAGAGATGCATTTTTAAACACACTCACAGAATTGTTTGGCTCGAAGACAATCTTCATTTTAAAATGTAATTTTTTTTTCCAGTACTTTATACACTACCACTACCTGCTTCATTTTTTCTCAAGCTCCCCCCTCTCCTTTAAAGGCGGCCAATTGGTTTGTAGACAGTTGGATTTGAATCGCCTTCAAATCCAACGACCTACAAACCACCTACTGCAGCATTCAATGCTGCTTAGTGCTGGATATTGTTCGCCTCTCTTAAATGCCCTTCTTCATAATTTTCTTTTTTTAGTGCCCATCACCCTGAAATGCCCCCTTCAAGTTTTCACCCTTAAATGCCCTGTTTTGAAAGACCAACTATCATGCTTCTTTTCCTCTTCAAGTTTTCACCCTTAAATGCCCTGTTTTGAAAGACCAACTCTCATGCTTCTTTTCCTCTCAAGTTCCCTTCTCCCTTGAATACCCTTCTTCGTACTGTTCCTTTTAAATTAATGCACTGCTTTGAAAGACAAACCATCAAAATGGTTGATTCAAGTTTTTGGACTATCCACTTTTCCAACTTTTATTACAAGTTTTAAAAATATATAAAATAATTGGAAAATATAATTGGATCAGTGCCCAAGTTCGATGTCAAAGCCAATGTCTTAACTCACCATACCAAGATGGTGAAACTCATTCCCATCAATTAACCATGGCACAACAAACATTTTAAAAAGCACCACTAGTCGATCGTAGAAACTCTTCCATGAACTAATATGCCATTGAAAGAATGAATTGCACCATCTTTGAGTATGCATTGTCTTGGAAAAATACTCGGATGAAGTTATTTCTTCAAACTACCATGAAGTTTCTTTGTAATGTTGAAGGCACTCTACTGAAATAAATTTTGGAAATAACTTATGTTATTTGAAATCATGAAGTTACTTGTAACGGTGGAGAGTATTTGAAGACACTATACTAAAGTTAATTTTGGAAATAACTTAAGGCATTTCAAGTCACTCTGAATGTGTTGCCTTGGAGAGATTAGTGTATAACTATGACTGAAGCCAAGGATGTGCCATTCTCTCTATTTCAATTGAATTGCTCGTTAATAGTCTTTGCTGCAAATCTAAACATAAAATGTATCTAGATTTAACTTAAATAACCTTTTAGTTGAGACATGCATCTAAGTTTGACAAGAAAAAAACATAGGTTTCATAGGATATCTTTACATTTGTGATAATGCACTCTAACATCACAGCACAGAGTAATGAAAAGATAATACAATTCATCATTATACTACTCCAATAAAAAACAAGGATGTGTGGCAGTCCCTGTCAACGAGGTTAGAAAGTAAATTGTGGAAAATGGGGTCGAATTGTAAATGACAGAAATGTTGTGTGCAACATGTATATCACGGAAAATAGGGCAAAAGTAAATGACACTTGGCATGTAGAGCACCATTTATTTTTTGAAAGTATATAACAAACTACAAATTTGTTGACAGTTGAAGAAAAAAATTGGAAATTTAAATGCATTTGCCATATGGACTGGTGAAAGATAAAAATGTATGAAGACATAAATTTAAAAGGAGATATGAAAACAGTTTTATTTGAAATATGTAATAAAATAAAAGTTTGTTACATACTACTGGAAATTTTGAAATGTATATAACGGAAATGTTATATGCAACATGTATATCACAGAACATGGGGCATAAATAAATGACGCTTGGCATGTAAAGCACCATTTATTTTGAAATATTTAAAAAAATTAAAGTATGTTACATATAAAAAATTAAATGCATTTGTCAACATGGGGCATAAGTAAATGACGCTTGGTATGTAGAGCACCATTTATTTTGAAATGTATAAAAAAATTAAATTTTGTTACATATAAAAATTTAAAAGCATTTGTCATATAGACTAGTGAAAGATAAAAATGTATGAAGACATAAATTTAAAAGGAGATAAGAAAACAGTTTTATTTGAAGTATGTCAAAAAATAAAAGTTTGTTACATACTACTGGAAATTTTGAAATATAAAAAAAAAATAAAGTTTGTTACATATTAATCGGAATTTCAATGTGTTTGTCATGTAGACTAGGATTGGGGCTCCCACGAACCATTAGAGAAATATGTACAAGAAACAGGACTGTAGAAAGAATATAGAGTGCAATACCTGCAAAAAAAATAAATTGAAAGGTATAAGTGTTTGCCTACACATCTCTATTTAAGAAAGTGGAATAACTGGGTTGATAAACAAAGCAAGATGCGATCAATAAACTTACAGTGAGGGTACATATGAGCCCTTTGGATATTTGTTTGTGGTTGTCGTTTCATTGATGTCACTGACGACTGTGGTTTCAATGATGTCGTCGACAACTGTTGGAATCCTAGCAACTGCCTGTTGCCTTTCGTCGGTAGCCTACTTCAATTTCCTTTCGAGCCATTCTTGAATGTAGCCTCTCATTGGCACGACGTTGATCTCATTCCGGATTTTTATGTTGAAAATATTGTTTTCTAATTCTTGGAAGTCGATAGAAAGATTACACAAAGCCTGATGAATTTCTTCATTCTGTACTGAATATTTGACTAGTTCGTCGTTGACGTGAGCTTGATCAAAGTGAAGGATGTTGTAAAACTTTTCCAAAGACAAGGCCTTAAACATAGCAACCTGTTTATCGAACTCTTTCCTGGTTAAGGGCAAGGAGTTTGCGATTAAGTCGGGGTCTTGGAAGTCGTTGGTTTTTCTGGCTAAGTCTATTCTTGACAGCGTTCTGAATAATTTATCTTTCTTCAATATGTCTTGTTCACATGACTGAACAATGAGATGCAGGTTCTTCACATTTTCTTTCCAGCATGCATTCAATTGACCAATCTGGTTTTTGGATGGAAGATATTGTTCTCTTCTTTTTGTTTCTGTCATATTGTTGACAATGGTGCCAAAAGGAAGGACCATTTTTAAAAAGAAATTTTCTTCATATTTTAACTCCGCCTGCAAATGTTCGAGCAAACTATGTGCCATGGTTCCAAGGGAAGTGATGGTTTCTGATGTTTTCCACGCCTCCATAACCAGTTCCATTATTTTCTTGATATTATTCTCCACATATCCTCTACAGGATGCCAGCAGGGTGGAGGATACTTTTACGTTGGCTGCAGGGGTGGCAGGCATGGCTATTGCCAAAGGATTGACAAGCAATGGCATAGGAATGAAAGCCTCTTCCAATTCCTTGACCCAGTCCTTCAGTCTGGCATTCTCGATCTCGATGCCTCCAATGGAATCATGAAGTGTTTCTCCGCTTGCGGTGTGAAGTTGACAGATTTGGGACAGCCGCATGTTGGCAAGGGAAACCTCTAAACAAGATTTCTCTTTCTTATTTTTAACATTTTTTTCTCAATTATCAATTTTTTGGACTGGTTATCAAAAACAGAGCTCTGGAACACGAAGGATTCATCTTCGTCAAAATTTTCGGTAACGGATATGTCCATTGGATGGCTATGTTGGATGGCGTCTCTGGGATGATCAAGGAAGCAGAGCATGCTATCCATATCAGTGTCAAGTTCCATGTTCTCACTCTGAATTTTTGGCTATTCCGCCTGCCCCACATTTTTTTTTCTCTTCTTCTCTACTGGAAGCTTATGAGAACTATCAATTTTATAGTGAGGAGGGTCGTTATCTCCTCCTTTGTTTGAAGAACTCTGAGTTTCTTTGTTGTTGTGGTGGGCCGTTAGAGCGATGCTCGGGGATGTCGTACTTTGATTGAACACTCTTGTCACCGGGGCCTTTCCCCTGTTGCGTGTACAATTTAGTCTAGCTTTGCATTGTGTCCAGGTCGTCAACATCAGAAGCAGGAGCGTTGTCGCCACTGTCTTTGTTTTCGGGCAGGTATTTTTTTTAAAAACAATCGTCGACTCCAAGTGTTTGTAAATGTTGTCGAAAAATATTATAGGGGTCGAACCATCTTATGATTTCAGCATATCTCAGGTTGGAAATGCTAGAATGAGTTGCGAATTCGTCAATTTTCTTTGACGTTTTTCAACACGAACTCCCCTACTTTCCAAGGCAGAGGAATGAACTGTTTTTTTTTCTTCTTTTGCAATAGATGCAACCAATAATAGTATTGTCGTGCTACTTCTGCAACAAGCATTCTATCTCTAATGTGACATGGAAGGAGAGAAAGTATTTCCGTGGAGCCAAAAAATCTTATGACAGTGTAATTATCTAAATGTTTGAGTGTCCCCTTCCTGTCCAAAAAACTGGTTGCCTGTTTAGATATGTGGGGAACATCTTCTCCTAACAACAAAACTTTGAAAACAGACACGAAGCCATTAAAAACTTCATAGAAACAGTGGGAAGCCTTGTGCTTCCACAAGGCCTAGTACTAGAACGTTACTGGGTGGAATTCGCAGTTGACATTCTTGGAGAGAGACAGTTGTGGAAACTGATAGGAATGCACTATCGCAAAAACTAAATAGGACAACATATAAAATTTCCTTTCCCTTTTGAAGCTTGACAATTGGGAACAGATTTCATAGGAAATTAACTTGCCCCAATCAAAAATGGCTTGTTCGTTGACTGTGAAATACAAAATATAAATAGCCATCTGGGAAACATTTGTTGTGGACTCTTGTCCCGTTATTCTTGTAAACAGCTAGGCAATTTCACGAAATGGATTTCTAAATGAACTAACCTACAAGCTTGCAATATCTTCAAGAACTAAAAGCGGGTTTTCCAATAAATGGGGCAAGAGATCCAACCTGTTATTATGCTTTACTAGGAACTATTTGGAATCTTCTTCTTTGAACGTCAATGTTGGCTCCGACAATCTTAGCATCTAGCGGAAGACCTGAGGTGACAAAGAAACAGAAGAGCGGTCCCGCAGTGGAATAATTCTTTTGTCTGAAATAAATTTGTCGGTGCACCAAGAGACCAGGTCCTTATAGTCAAAAACATCAGGAACACAACCTACACGAGCTATCCTAGAGGTCCAAATTAATTGGTTCTCTGCAGCAAAGGTTGAATAATAAGAATATTCCCTGGGCCACTAGAAGTTCTGGTCCTCGCACCCGAAGATGTTCACTGTATCTCCACAGAACATTTGTCGAGTTGATGCCATAGGTTTATGAGAACGTTGGTTTGCTCCAGATGATGGTTGAAATGAACAGTTAGAGCCGATAATGTAACTCTCCACTAAATCTTGGTTAAATGCTTATAAATGGGAAAGCTCCTCGAGCCTTTCGCTATTTATTGACAATCTGTATGGGTGGTGCATGATGAACTGTTAGCAGTAAAGATTACTTATTGCATATTTAGAAATGCGAAGGTGGCGGGTACGGCGAAGAACAATTAAGGATTGGAGGTTTCGTGAACATGCCAAGGCCACAACGTGCGAACGGCATTTCATGATTTCGAAACCAACACTCAGAAGGGATAATATAATCCTCCGCAAATCTTGGTTTAAATATATAACTAGTTTTTTTCTTTTATTATAGACAAGTGCGAAGGTGACGGAGACGGGGGAGAGCAAGGAAAGAATGGAAAGGTCTGAAAAGAGGTCGGACGGGATTCAAAAAAGGTTTATGGGGATACTCAGGAGAGGCGAGTGTTCCACGATCAAATTTTATGTATCGGAATTTTTTACTGCAAAACATGTAAAACGGAAGAGATCATGATAGGGTAGTTTAGCAATCGGTTTGTATATTTGAGGAATTCTGTCAAAGTGGCTAAGTATGGAATAGGGAAACGGTCGGGCGGACTCGTTCTCGGAAGCGAGGATTGAAGTTTTCATGAAGGGACCAACCCGACGACGCACAAATGACATTCCATGATGTTTGAAATTAGCGCTTGCTAATTGCATGCCTAGAAATAAGATCTTATATATAATTGGTAATTGCTAATTCCAAAGGGGCGCGGACATAGGAAAAAACAACTAGGAACTGAGTATTTCTTCAACCCGCCAAACCAACGATCCGCCAAATAAATTCGAAGAAATGGCGAAGAATGGAAAGTGGACAGACGGGCTTCAAAATGGGGTGACAATACTTCCACAGAAGATGTGAGGACCCGACGGTTAAATTGTATTTCTCAGAAGTTTTCAGTGAAAAATGTATACCACAGAAGAGGGCATGATAGGTGAAACATAACACGAAAGAGGGTATGATCTGAGTCCAGTTGTAAATTTGTATATCGTAGAAGTGACGGTACTGTTCACAGGCCATGGAACAACAGAAGTCCAATCTAGAGACCGCCTACTGGGAATTCGCGGTCGGAGAAGTGTCTTCGTCTGTCAATTTGTCTATCACGGAACTCCAAGGCATTTTATTAGCCAGCCAACCCGCAAGTCTAGCTGTCAATTTTTATAGTGCAGAACTGTGGGTGTTGTTTGTAGGGCACGGAACTATAGAGGAAATGTTTTTCCATTTAATATAGCATCTGTGGCGCAAATGTAGTATGGCTCGTTTTAGCACTTTTCCATCCGTAAACAAAGGCAATCTTGAGCCCGCCAACCTTGGAGACCATGTGTCAATTTGTATATCGCAGAGGTCTAAATGTTGTTTGGACGTCACAGAAAAGTAGAATTGCAATGTTGAGCCAACCAGCGCGCAAGTCCGCCTGTCAATTTGTATATGGCGGAACTTTGGGTGCTACTTGTAGGACATGGAACAAAAGAGGGCCAATTTAAAGAAAGGGGAAGCGCTCGTTGGAAACACGTGAATCCGCCAAGCCGCGCAGCAAGGCATTTTCGGAAAAAAAAAAAAAAAAAAATTCGGAAAAAAAAAAAAAAAAAATGATTAAGTAACCAGGAAGAGAAACTACAGATAATAAAAGAGTGGGAAAATAGAAAGGTGAAGGGTAGTTTTCGTAAGCGCGAATTGGTTTCAAAGAAGCCCCATTGTTGCAAAACCATCATTTTCTACTAATTGTCAGCAAATGAATTGTTGAATATTAGATTTTATTGCAACCTGTGTGTGTAAGTATGTTCTTGATACATTATTCCATGACTATAACATATTAACTTAACTATTAAACTTCATTTTCTACTAATTGCCAGCAAATGCTTTGATGAAGATTAGATTTTATTGGAACGTGTGGGTGTAACTGTGTTCTTGATACATTCTTCTATGATTGTAACATATTAACTTAAGTATTAAACTTCTTGCTTTATGGGTTGTTAGCATTAAAACTTAATAACTGCATGTCTAGAAACAAGAATGACAATTTTGCTGCAAGATTGTACATTGGTATTTCTATGTTCTATCTGCATTACGAATAGAATTGAACGTTGGTTTGAAACTGTGTAATGCATTTTTTGTTTGCATTAAAGGCTGGTGGATTGACATAGTACATTGTCATATAATTGTTACATGTTCCATCTTAGAAAAAATAACCTAAGTAAAAACAATATCCAAGAACTACGACAGCACCGAACCATGCCAATGAGAAAAGGCATTAAATCCATAAAAGAAGCAGCAACGAAGACTCCAAGGAAAAAAAAATTAATAGCAAATCCATTTAAAAAAATAAAAATAAAAATCGAGTATTGTACATTTATCCTTAGAAATTGGACCTAGTTCTTCGGGCCAAAACATTGAACGTATCTGCCACAAACACGGGCATGGGATCCACAGTATGCAACATCCTTGCAGTTTTCTCCTCGATGAATCATCTTTTCGTGAAATTGATAGTTTTCAAAAGCTTCCCGTGAGGAAGAAGACGAAAAACGTTGTAGGGCAAATGGAATAGCCCTTAACTAAAACCGCCTTTGCATCGTCGAAAAAAATTCAGGGACATGGGTTGCACATGTAATTTCAGAGGCCCAAATTAGTCCATTTTGGGTGGAAGGATATGACTAGTAGAAAAATTCCTTGCAGCGGTGAGAGTTCTAGACCTGATTCCCAAAGATGTTAATTGTATATCCAGAGAACAGGAGAGTAGTCCCGCAAGTGAATAATTTTTTGGCTTGAAATATATCTTTGGGAGCATCAACATATCATTTATTTACAGTGAAACTCTTTCGCCCAAAACGGACTAATTTGGAACTCTGGAATTCCTACTTTCGCACTGCAAAGTGACTACTGCGTTCAGCGTCAGTTTCTTTTCTGAAACTCCTTTTGGTGTTGTCAGGACTGCCATCACTGAGCCGAGAAGTTCCGCCCGTTATGGTTGATTTCAATTTGGGTGCAGGAGTGGGAAGAATCTCTGCATTTCCATCATCCATTGTCGTATCATCGGCCATCAGATCATCTTCTTCCAGCTCAAAATCCATGACATCAACCTCTGCACCAGCCATGAATGCAATTGGGCAGGTTCTCTGAGCAGGCAGGGTTGCCTTGGAATTATTTGGCTTAAAATATATCTCTTGGTGTACCAAGGGACCATCTCCTTTTTTTCTCCTGGGCAGAGGGAGATGAGCAATAAGAATATGCCTTGGAATAGTGGAACCTCTGGCCATTATGCCTGAATGTGTTTACTATATCTGGACAAAACTACTGCCACAAGCTAACGACAATTTATGTTTGCTCGAGACGATGTTTGAAATGAAAATTGGGGAGGGATAATATAACCCTCTGCAAATTATGGTTTAATGTGTATCAATGGAATATCTCCTCGAGCCTTTCGTTGATCAATGACAATCTCTAGGGTTCATACGGAATGAGTTGTCACCATTACAGCTCAATAATTGCATAATTATAAAAAAGTGTGAAGGTCGCGGTGACGGCGAAGAGAGATTAAGAATTAGAAATTTCTTAAAGGCGCCAACCCATCGGTGCACAAAAATAGATTGCATCATGTTTGAAATGAATACTTGGAAAGGATAACATACTTCTACACAAATCTTAGTTTAATTCATAGTAATGACAAATTTTCTTCGGATTTTCGGACATTAATGACAATCTTAACGGTTCCTGCAGGATGAACTACTAGAATTAAAGCTTAATTAATGCATATCTGGAAACAAGTACTAAGGTAGTGGTGATGGCGAATTGCGACGAAGCATTGTACATTTTGTGCACCCGCCAACCCGCCAAACCGATTCCAAGAAATACCTAAGTATGGAAAGACGTCGGGCGGGTTACAAAAGAAAAAGGGCAGAAGATATACCCAGGAGATGAGAAGGGTCAATGGTCATATTGCATATCAGTGACAGATATCGATCGTCAATTTGTATGTCACGGAATTTTGACTGATGTTTGTGCGTAGGGGAATAGCGGAAGTGCAATGGTGAGAGGGAAATTTGTATATTGTTGAACTTCAGGTTCTGTATATAAAAGAATGAGACATTGGGAAAGACCAAGTAAACAGAAAGAGAAAGCATGCGAGATGAAGGGGGGTTTGTTTGCTAATTTGTAAAACGAGGAAGTTTGGGTGCTAGTTTCACACGGCAGAACAATGGAAACGCAATGTTAAACCCACCTATGCAGGAACCCACGATTCAAAAAGGGAAAGCAGAGAGAAAAGAGAAACTAGAAATTTTTCAAAAAATGAGTAATACACACTAAAATGTACTATAAAGTATGAACATGAGATGTTATAGAGAATGTACGGATCTCGCATTCCATACTTGGCCACTTTTTGGATCGCGGGTTCTCGGACTGGCGGGCTCTAAATTGGGCATCCATTGTTCTGTGGCCTACAAATAGCATCCAGAATTCTGCGAT
This sequence comes from Picea abies, assembly GCA_900067695.1. Lineage (NCBI taxonomy): Eukaryota > Viridiplantae > Streptophyta > Pinopsida > Pinales > Pinaceae > Picea > Picea abies. The sequence continues at coordinate 3,329 of CBVK0100189512.1, read as the reverse complement.
ATACAAATTGGCCAGCGGACCTGCGGGCTAGCTCGGTCAACATTGCACTCCTTTTATTCTGTGTCATACAAACAGTACTCGGAGTTTCATGATATACAAATTGACAGACATACTCCAGGGCTGGCGGCCTCGAGAGTGTCATTGTTTATGGATGTTAATCCATACTAAGTATTTAACATTATCTAAAAACATTATTTTGAATACTAAATTATTAATATTAAATATTGATATTGTACAATTTAATTAGACAAGGAGGTTTGTACAATATGAAACGGGGAAGTCGTCGGTCGATCGGGCTGGTGATATAAAAGTAAGTGAAATCTGAATACCTGAATCCGCCAACTTCCTTACCAAGAAATTTTCTGAAAAATATGAGTAATACATAAAATCTACTTTTGGAAAGTATGGACATGAGATTTTATAGAGCATGTATTGTTCTCGCATTCCATACATAATCCAATCTTTGGATCGCAGGTTCTCAGGTTGACGGGCTCAAAACTGGGCCTCTATTGTTTCGTGACCTACAAATAGCACCCAAGAGTTCCGCGATATACAAATTGACAGGTGGAATTGTCGCCTGGCTCGCTCAACATTGCATTTATATTGTTCTGTGTCGTTCAAACAACACTCGGAGTTCCGCCATATACAAATTCACAGATGGACTCCAGGGCTGGTGAACTCAACCTTGCGATTGTTTACGGATGTTGATCCCTATCAACTATCTAACACTACCTAAAAATATTATTTTCAATACTAAAGTATTTATATTGTACAATTTAGTTGCATAAAATTATAAAAGGATGTGAAATATTTTATTTCAAATAAAAACCTGCATATTCAGAAATTTGCATTCCAAAAATTTTGTATAATATGAAACAGGCAAGAGTTCGGTCGGGCTGCTGATATAAAAATCGGTGGAAATATGAACACGTGTATCCTTCAAGTTCCACACCTAGAAAATTTCGCAAGAAACGAGTTTTACATACCAAATATGCACTTTTATAAAGTATGGGCATGAGATTTTATAGAGCATGTATGCATCCCTCATTCCATACTTAGCCACTTTTTGGATCGTGGATTCTCGGGATGGCAGGCTCAAAATTGGGCCTTTGTTGTTCTGTGCCCTACAAATAGCACCAAGAGTTTCGCGATATACAAATTGACAAGCGAACTTGCGAACTATTTGAATTTTAAGGGCCTTATGTCGATGTATTAGCACAATTGGACTTGAGCCAATTTATATTCATTTCTTACAATATAAAACGGAGAAGTGGTTGGCCGGGTTGGTGATATAAAAATAATTGAAATCTGAAGTCGTGAATCCCCCAACTTCTGCAGCTAGAAGTTTTCCGAAAAACGAGTAATGCATACTAAGTATGTACTCTTATAAGGTATGGACATGAGGTTTTTACAAAGCTTGCATGGATCCCACATTCCATACTTGGACACTTTTTCAATCCGGGTTCTCGGTCTGGCGGGCTCAAAAATGGGACTCTATTGGTCTGTATCCTACAAATAGTACCCAAAGTCCCACGATATACAAATTGACAGGCAAACTTGCGGACTGGCTCGCTCAACATTGCAGTTCTATTGTTCTGTGTCTTCTAAATAGCATTCGAAGGAAACGAGTAATACATACTAAAGATGTACTTCTAAAAACTATGGACATTAGATTTTATAGAGTATGTACAAATCCCTCATTCCATACTTAGCCACTATTTGGATCGCAAGTTCTCAGCCTAGCGGGTTCAAAATTGGGCCTCTGTTGTTCTGTGCCCTACAAATAGCACCCACATTTCCGCGATATACAAATTAACAAGCGGACTTGCGAGCTATTTGAATTTTAAGGCCCTCGTTTTGAAGTCATAGCACATTTGGACTTGGGCCAGTTTATATTCGTTTATTACAATATCAAATGGGGGAGCGGTCGGTCGGGCTAGTGATATAAAAGTAAGTGAAATCTGAAGTCATGAATCTGCCAACTTATGCACCTACAAGTTTTCCGAAAAATGAATAATACATACTAAGTATGTACTCTTATAAATTATGGACATGAATTTTTTATAGATCGTGTACAGATCCCACATTCCATACTTGGCCACTTTTTGGATCGCGGGTTCTCGGGATGGGGGGCTGAAAATTGGGCCTCTATTGTTATGTGCCCTACAAATAGCACACACAATTCCTTGATATACAAATTGACAAGCGGACCTGCGGGTTGGCTAGCTAAACATTGCACTTCTATTGTTCTATGTCCTCCAAATAGCACTTGGAGTTCCACGATATACAAATTTACAGATGGAATCTAGGCCTGGCGGGTTCAAGATTGTCATTGTTCACGGATGGTAATCCCTATCAACTATCTAACATGATCTAAAAACATTATTTTCAACACTAAATTATTAATATTAAATATTGATATTGCATAACTTAATTAGACAAGAAAGTTTGTACAATTTGGTTGGGCTAGTGATATAAAAGTAAGTGGAAATCTGAACACGTGCATCCGCCAACTTCCGCACCTAGAAATTTTCCGACAAACAAGCAATATATAGTAAACATGTACTTTTATAAAGTATGGACATGAGATTTTATAGAGCATGCATGGATCCTTCATTCCATACTTAGCCACTTTTTGGATAGCGGGTTCTCGACCTGGCAAGCTCAAAATTGAGCCTCTATTGTTCTGTATCCTACAAATATCACCCAGACTTCCGCGATATACAAATTGATAGGCAGACTTGCGGGCTCTCTGGATCAACATTGCACTTCTATTGTCTTGTGTCCTCCAAACAGCACTCGAAGTTACACGACATACAAATTGACAGAAGGATTCCAAGACTGGCAAGCTCAAGATTGCGATTGTTTACGTATGGTCATCCTATCTAACATTATATAAAAACATTATTTTCAAATACTAAATTATTTATATTAAATATTGATATTGTACAATTGAATTACATAAAATTATCAAAGTATGTTAAATTGTTTATTTTTAAAAAAAGGAAGGAAACAAAAGAAAGTTTTTTAAAATTCTATCACCGCAAGCATAACAAGGACCAATTTGAATTTTAAGGGCCTCTTGTTGATATGATAGCACAATTTCACTTCGCACAGTATATATTTGTTGATTTCAAATTATTCCAGAAGATTAATTTTACCAAGTTCATGGATTAAGCAAAAATGTTAAAACAATGACCAATTTGAATTTTAAGATCCTCTTGTTGATATGATAGCACAATTGCACTTCGCACAGTATATATTCATTGATTTCAAATTATTCCAGGAGATTAATTTTACCAAGTTCATCGAGTGAGATCGGAAGAGCG
>CBVK0100189511.1:0-13899 GCA_900067695.1 Picea abies | reverse complement strand
TCACTATAGCAGCAGGTACAAATGAGGTGGCAATGTGGGCCCTACAGCTATATGTAGGGTTTTTGCCAAACTTCCACTAATCATTCCGGGAGCCCACAATGTCCATTCTTCAAACCGTCTTCAGCCACGGGATCGACATCCCGCCACCTACATCATGACTATCCTTGGGCCACTTTTCATCCAGGGCCCCCGGGGCACCCCTTTTTCATCACATGGCCAGGTACGCATGCGCATTATCACATTTATCTAATACATGTTCATATTTGTTGTCCTCTTCAGATATTGTTCACTTTGGGTATTTGGTTGTTCTATGTGCAGGTACTTGGTCAGCATCTCTCCACGTCACTCCTTCAGGTATATATTCAGCACTGGCATGTAGTCTCTCCCACTGTATTGCATTTACATTCCAGTCACACCCGCTGATGTTGGCCTTTAGGATACCCATTCCCAGCTCGGCAGTACTCACACCTCCATTTTCATTCTTTAGGGGTACTGTCACCCGGTAGCATCCTCACCTACATGAGTTGTCCCATTCATAACACCTATTGGCACTTTTGACACTCATGTTGTTCTTCATCACCCTTTAGGGATGGGAGTCCCAGTAGTCTTTTATCATGTTGCAGATCAACCACATACTTCTTCTCTTCATGTTTTCTAGCTTCCCATGCGGACTCCCAGATCATCGCTTTATGTTGCAGTTCGTTTTACCTGCACAACCGCAGGCTCATGAACCATCCATCTCACCCAATATCAGTTTTCCCATCTACGAACCGATCTTCATTTCACCTACCCCATACAGAAACCTGCCAATGGGGCCCCCACCCTCCATTTGTTTTCACCAATATTTATGCCCTACCAGGGGCACTCATTTTCACTGGGGCACCTGTTTCTGTATTTTGTACATCTTTCCCAAACTTATTTATTAGTCATTGTACAAACACCTTCATTTTCGGCCATTCCCACTTCGTTACTTTGGTCATCACCATTGGAAACCTTCTTTCCTGTTTTGGCCATACGCAACCCATGTCACCCTTGGTTGGAGCATCACTTCTCATTCACCCTCACCGGCATCGTCTATATCTTCAGAATACTACACAGGTCACTTACCATTTATCCTCTGAATTTGTCCACCTTGTCCTGCATCTGGCACAACTTCTCCTCGGTCTTGGCGTCCCCTTGACACTCGACCTTGTCAATACGGTTGCGGCCACTGTTTGGTTTCATATATTCTCCAACCAAGGGCAGTCTAGAGTCTTCCCACGTCTTGACTTCATCCATGTACCTCTGCCACCGCTTCACCTCAGAAGATTCCCTGAAGTCATTCGCTTCTAGGAGTCGCGTCTCCCTTTTGTCGACATCAGCACACTTTTCCAAAAGGGCGACAGTATCTTGGTCCTCATTTCCCATTCAATGAGCGATCTCGGATGGCACCGGGGGAAACACCATTACTCCCGGATGTCGTTGACCCCCATAACATTCGACGCCAACACTTTCTCATGTTGCGGTGGGTCTTACTTTGCGACTATTGCAAATTTATTTATGATCCATTTCCGAAGACCTCTGAACTTGGTAGGGCCACCACTGCCCACATCACTGTCATTGTTTACTTCCGCGACCATTACCACTGGCTCAGAGTATGTTCCTTTGCAGAATTGTCTTCTGCCTTTATCATTCCGCCCCCGAGGGCGCTGCAGTCGTCTACATCAACAATTCAGACATTTTCTCTTCAGAGTTACATCACACGAGCATGGGGCATGCCTGCCTCGTTTGTACACATTTGTATATTGTTTTCACACATTGTAGAAGGTCGGCTCTACAGGTTCCTGTCTTCTCCAACGGATTTCTCTATACGGTCTCAATCTTGCTCTCCCTTACAACACCATTCTCAGGAAAAGAAACATTGATGAATTTCGGCTATACGTTTTGCTCCTAACCTCATCCATCAGGGGGCATCTGTTATCACTGAAATTTCGTCCACACAGGGTGACAAGAACTCCGCATCGTCAGCACAGAAAAACAGTCATTCATGGCACAAGGATTAATTCCACAGCTCAGCAAAAGGGCCAAAACTATACAAAAATGGCTAAAAAATTAAAAAGCACATTGCACCCACTGAAAACGCGCGCGCGCGCGCAATATCTTCGTACTTGGAGCGCATATGCACGGCTGTGGGGTGAAAAACCCGCGCGCCTACCAAACGGCGCATTTATGGAACTGGTTGGCCTCCCAACCACTTATGGATCGGCTCCCAAGTCGATTTGACACCAAATCCGAGCTCAATCTGCATGGGGAGGCTGGTCAAAGACCTAATTGTGCCCTAAAGAGCCCCTTTTCACATTCAAAAGAGGTTGCACAATAGCTCAATGCTTGGCTATAAAAAGCCATGAATGACCATCATTTCTTCAAGGAATTCTTCATACTGTTATGCTGCTGAGATTGCTAGAGACCCCTTCTTTGGTAATACACATTGTAAGCTGCATTTCATAGGCTATTCACCCCTCTCTTGTGTGAATAAGCTTGGAGTTCTTTCATCCACATTTCATCTTTTCTTGTAAGGAGAGCAAATCAGTTGAGGGCCTCAAGAGCCTTCCATTGGAGAGGGAAGGGACCCAAGTCCTCTTTCTCCATTGTGTATCTTTGGATTTCATCTATCAGACCAGCTAATACATTGGTGATATTGGTCCATTGTTATTTGTTTTTATTTTTATTTCCATGCTCATAGTTTTATTTAGTTTTTGTTTAATTCTTGTTAATAGCTTAGTTGTTTTCTTTCTAACCTTTTACCATACAGCTGCCATGACTAGCAGAGCCCAACTAGGCATGTAAGCACTCACTTTTTGCTCACACATCGACGAAAAGAGTGCAAACAATAACCAAGGCCCAAATCCAAAGGCGCTTGTCGCCACTCGCAATCTCGCAAGTTTGCGAATCAAAACTCTTGATTCCTCCTTTCCAAATTCACGATACCTGAAATGTCAATACGGGTATAGCTCCTTCCCTTGTTAGCGCCCTCCACGCATGACCACCGGTTGGGCTTAATTCTAGCGCCTCTCGCTACTTTCCCTTTCGCGAGTTTCGACATCGAGCTCCCATGCTCTTATCTCGCGAGTTACCGAGACACGAGAAGTCAACAGAATGCTGACTCCTTCCGCTAGTCGACGTGTGTCTTCCTGTCTATCACACGGGCCCACCTTGTGGTTCTATCACGTGTCTCTAATGCCTAGCTTCGGCACTTCGTGACTTCGCTCCCCCAAGCGCTTCCTCCTTTGTATCCCGACACCCGAAGTGCCAAGATCCCGAACTCCTCAATACTCCTTATCACAACTCGCGACTTCGGGACTTTCGGTACAAAAGTCTCGACTCCCTATCCTCCTAATTTCCAAGGTGTTGAATTCCAATGTGTTATAAATGAGGGTCCCACAATATAACTTCTCACCCTGTCAGGACTTCGCACTTCACGATTTTGCGAATCTTGGTGCAAGGTTTTTGGTCCTTCAACTCGCGAATCCCCGAAGTGAGAATTCACGAGTGATCCAACGAATCCTATCGACTTGGATCCTATGGTCCAATCTCTCCTAAGCTTTCACTTGAATAATACTTTTCATAACTTCCCTGCTCCTCTGCAAGATCTAACGGCTCTTGGAATTTCGTGAATTCTCCACGGAGAATTCCAACCGTCCAATTCCTCTTTGTCAATTCCTACGAAATGAACAAGGTATTCCTTCACGGAACTTGTCCACCCACAAAAAAACTTTGCTACGCCTCCTTCCAACACTTCAAGGCACTAGCCCTCTTGAGCCTTTCTTAGATAACTTCGAAGACTCTATCTCTCCTGAGCTTGCTTAAAAATCCTCAAGTACTCTAGGGATAACTCCTGCGCACACTCCTTGTGGCACTTCTTCAAATACACTCTAGTATTTGAACCTCTTCGACTCTATGCACTCCTTGCAACAGCATTGTTTCAATGATTCCCTTAGGTTGTAATATCTGAGACTCTACTCGGCCTATGCACACCTTGCACAGCTCCTGTGCTTAACTTACACTTCCGTGAGAATGAGAATAACGTTATCTCTTCTGAGCTTTCAGAGATGAAACTCTAAACCCTTGTCAACGCACTCCTTGCGGACAACTTCACTGCACTCCTTGCAGGAATTCTTGCTCAGATAGAGAAACAATTGAAACTCATTCCTTACTCTTCCTCTCTCAGATTCCAAACATTTAACAAGAAATCATTCAAACATAGCGTAACAACAAATGTATAACAGAAAGAGTAAAAACAACCATGAGCATAACATTCAACATGCATACACAAAAAGTATTAGAACACCTTGAGTCTAAGTCAAAAATTTATATATTAATCTCAAAACTTATGTACATGGCCTCTTCTACACAACTCTCTACTTCTTCTCCTCTATTCTCTATGCTGGATTGATCATGCTAATGTTACAATGATACAAGATGAGGGTGTCTATAGTTGGTTTTCTCTCCACTCCTAAAACTATCTAATCTGGAATTCAAATATACCTACTTACATTTATTATACATAAATTCCTCTACCTACTACAGACGAGAGTGAATCGCTCAAGGTCTGTTTACAATCTGCAAGTACGCCCTTTCTTAACTACTTTATTTAAGTTTTGGCGCATCCTTCTTCAAAACAGTTTTAAACACTTTTGAACATGTGCCAAAATGCGTTGGCACTGCTCGCGCTCGCTTGTTGTTGACGATGCTCCTGCATCACAACCTTAGATTGTAACACTTGTATGCTTTGTTTTTACTTGAGTAACCAACAAGTACTCCTTTGTCCACACGAGAGTCAAACTTTCTCATTCTACCATCTTATCTTTTGATATAGCATTTGCTTCCAAAAAATCTGAAGTGCTTTACATTTGTTGGTCTTCCTTTCCATAGTTCGTAAGGATTTTTGTCATTGTTGTTTCTGAGCATTACTCTATTTTGAATGTGAATTGTTGTATGCACTGTCTCTGTCCAAAAAATATCTGTCAATTTCGAATCCATTAACATTGTTCGAGCCATTTCCTGTATTTTCTTGTTTTTTCTTTCAACAACTCCATTATGTTGAGGTGTCCTAGCAACAAAGAATTGTCTTTTTATTCCATGATTGTTGCAGTAGTCCATAAATTCCTTTGAGGTGAACTCTCCTCCATTATCAAATCTCAATCATTTGATTTTTGAATCCATTTCATTTTCAACCATTTCCTTGTAGATCTTGAAGTTTTCAAAAGATTTTGACTTATTCTTGAGAAAGAAAACTGTAGTCATTCTTATATAATCATCAACTAATAACATGAAGTATTTCTCACCTTTTAAGACCTTTGTTTTATTTGGTCCAACTAGATCAGTATGCCCAATTTCTAGTGGTCTTGTCGTTGAATATTCCTTTGATTTAAACCTAGTCTTTGTTTTCTTTCCTTGTTGACAATGCTTGCATAAAGTGTTGGTTGGTTTCGTGATCTGGGGAATTTCTCTAATTTCTTCTCTTTTTCTGACTTTGACAAGGTTATCAAAATGTATGTGCCCCATTCTTCTGTGCCATAGCCAACTTTCATATTCATTTCCTAGACAACACTTTTCATTTCCAATTTCACTTAACACATATATTTTGCTTGAAGTTCTTGCAGCTGTAGCAACCAATTTCCCTGAACCTTCTTTTCTTATCTCACACTTTTGTGAATCGAAAGTAACTTTATGACCTTGGTCACACATTTGACTCACACTTAGAATATTATGTTTCATATCTTCTACTAGTAGAACATTTTCTTCCTTTTAATTCTTGTTCTCAATTTGGACTGTGACTTTTCCAATGATTTTGGTTGAATCATCATTTCCGAAAGAGACTGCTCCATCTCTTTCCTTTCGTAATGTAAGAAAATTGTCTCTATCACCTGTCATGTGTTTTGAACATCCACTTTCAACATACCAACCGTGTTTCTTCTTCTTAGTTGTTAGAGAAATTGTGCATTCTTCATTGCTATATTCATCTTGCTTTCTTATCCATGTCGTTTTCTGAGGTTCCTGTCTGTGATTGTTGTTATTTTGTTGAGGTTCTTTAGGAAGGACTGTCATTCTGCAATCTTTGGCCACGTGTCAAAAATTGTTACATTTGTAACATTCCACTTTAGTTCTCAAAGATTCAAACCTTTTGTAACTTCTTCTTCATGTTTCACCAGGTCTTCTTGAATAAACCCTTTGTGTATGACTCTCAAAGTTTTTATTGTTCCTGTTGTTAGCTTTTCAATTCACATCTTTATGTCCAAAATTATTACATTCATAACATAAACCAAAAAATATAGTTTGATACTTGGGATTTGAAGATCTTCTGAAAGGACGTGATCTTATGAATCCTTCTTCTTCTTGAGGCCTATATGTCTGTTGTTGATTCTGAAAACTGAATCTTCTTGGTGGAGGGTCCCTGTAATCTTCCTTGTATATTTTCTTATCCCCTTTGATTGTTTCTTCATAACTTTTTGGATATGTTTCTTACTCTATTGTTTTGGAGCTTGATCCCTTTTCTATCTAATTGTATCCAAGTCCAGACTTGTCAATATGATATTTTTGACTACTGATAATGTCATCCAAAACTTTTGAGCTATTCTGCATATTTTTTTTTTTTGAATATCCTTTCTTAGTGCGACAATCTATGCTTCCAAGTTTCCAATGATCTTGTCATTTTCTTCTATATTTCTTTGAGTGCTTCATCAATTCTTTTATCTTCTTCTATTTGAACCTTCAATTTTGTGATCATTTGTTCTAGTTCTCGAGTATCCTTTTTCTTGTCTAGTTATGCTTGTAGTTTCTTGTTTTACTTCTTTTATCTTCTGATAACTTCTATGGAACACATTAATTCTTCTCGATAGTCAACTTATGCTTCTTCAATTTCTTCTTAGACTTCTTCATATTCTTCTTCAGCTTCATCATATTCTTCTTCAAAGTCTTCTTTGTCAGAGTCTTTTACTGCCATGAATAGAACTCTTCCTGTCTCACTGTCACTGACTTCATCTTCATCTGATGATGAGATGTCTTCTTTGGTGCATAAGCTTTTCTTGAAAACTTTCTTTGTAGTTCTTTTGCCTTTATATGTGTGTTTGTCTTTTGAGTAACCTTCATCATTTCTCTTTTTCTTATAAGGAAATTTGTTAGTAAAATGACCAATACCATCAAAATTAAAACAAATTAAAGGAATCTTACCTCTATACCTACCGCCAGTTCCCTTGTTCAGTCTTTTGATGAAGTTGGCCATTGCTTCATCATCTTCCAAGACGTCACTGTTGCTGCTATATTCTTCTTGTTCCTTTTTCTTTTTCTTTGATCTTTTGGATGCTTTGAAGGTTGTTTCTTTTACATCTGGATTTTCCTATTCAGTTCTCATTTCATATGCTATGAAGATTCCATGCAGTTCGTCCATGCTTATTGATTTTAGATATGATCTTTCTTCTAGTGTTGATATCTTAGGGTTAAATCTCATATAAAGATATCTTAGTACCTTTTGAACAATTACAGATTCTTCGATTTCTTCTCCCAATCATATGATTGCATTCATTGTTTCATCGACTCATAAGAAGTAGGCTGCAATATTCTCATCATCCTTCATTTTTAATTGTTTGAACTGACCTCTATAAGTTTAAAGCTTTGTTTCTTTGAATTTTGTATCTCCTTCATAAATATTTTGAAGCTTGTCCCAAATCTCTTTAGCGGATTTACAATGTGGAACTTTGGTGAATACTGTATCACTGAGACCATTCAAAAGTGCATTTTTGGATTTGGAATTATTCTCATCGAGTTTCACTACTTTGTCATTTGTTGGTGGAGCTGTTGGTCTTGTGTATCCATCTACAATTTATTGTCAAACTTGAAATCCATGTGCTTGTATATATGTCTTCATCCTTATGCTCCAAAAAGCATACTTATGTCCATCAAAATGTGGTATTCCATTTTTATACAAGTTGGTACTCTCCATGATCTACCTTCCAGTGGTTAAACTGATTTATGAAGGAACCTACTCTGATACCAATTGTTGGATTACTGAGAGGGGGGGTGAATCAGTAATAGCGTAATTATAGTCTTTTTCTTCAAATAATCCAAGTTTTATATCAATGTAGAATTATTGTCCAATAATGAGAAATAAGAAATGAACAATCACACACATACACCGTACACCAGTGTTTTACGTGGAAACCCAAATCAGGAGAAAACCACAGAATTATTTTTCTTATATGTCTTGAAGAATTACATTCATTGGAAGCACCAAGGAAGCACCAACTTCCTTTGTTTTCCAGGTGCAACTGGAAGGCGGCTCCAACCCCCTAGTTTCTTAGACTACAACTTGAGAGAATATCCAACTCCCCAATTCTTTGGCTACAACCAGAAGGAGGCTACAACCCCCTATGTTCTTCGTCTACAACCGGAAGGTCTCTACAACCACTTGTCCTTTCCTCATCCAATTGTCATGAACTAGAAGTAAAATGATGGAACCATTGTCATATAAACCTATACTAATAAATCTGAACCATGCATCAACTTGTACCTCAACCTGTAATCAAATTGTACCATAAACAAGTGCATCAACCATGCACCAACCTATACCATAAACAAGTGCATCAACCATGCACCTACCTGTACCAAACAATTTGTAATCAACCTGTACCATAAAAAAGTGCAACCAACCATGTACCAAGTATGTACCAATCATGTGTCAACTACTATGTATGTGCCAACTCATCAACTACTTGTCTCAACCATGTACCCAACTTGTACCTCAACCAAAAGTCATCATCAATTTCATCATCCAAATATGATTTGTAACTTTGTAATAGACCTGGTGTATATGATAACATACCTGCAAACCTTCCTTAACTTTAAACAACAAGAGACTATCATTTACATGAAACTTTTCTTTAGTCTCACATGACTAGTTTTCGATTAGTCAACAACCCTAACTTGAAATAATCATAACTTTGTACATGTAAAGAATAAAGATATGAAATCGATACACAATGTTCTTAAGTATGTTTTATTCAATTCCTCTAGGTGTCACTACTTGGAACCTCTCATAAAAGTAATTATAGAAAAAATGGCATACCTTGTTGAATTCTAGCTTATTCTAGAGAGTGATCTTGTAGAGCGTGATGTGAACAAAATGTTTGTTGAATCGATATAAAAATATTACATAGCATACTAAAGACTGTAATATAACCAACACATTTTTTCTTACTGAATTTGAATCTGTTATGAAGAAGTTATGACGTTTTTACCCGAAACACATGTTTTTGACTAGTTTCAGGACTAGCCACAAACCCTATATTCCACAGAGTGTAACTCCAAAAATAAAATGACCCACAAGCTAAATTTTTCACCACATATACTTGGATATGTTTCCTAAATGGTATAAAAATTTCACAGTCTGAGTCATTCTATAAAAAAAAGTTATTGCGAAAATGGTGACATGACCAATAAATAACATACCTTAGAAAGCATCATCAAAAGAATTTATCCTTCTTTGAATTCTAGCCCTATTTTCTTCACCTTCCCTCAAAAATTAGGCTTAGATATTCCTTGGTTACCTCAGAAACCTATAGGTATTCAATATTCTCAAGTGTGTCTAAAATGAGAGAGTCTTGCCTCTTATTTATACTCTTCAAGTAGCTTCCTTAAAAACATCTTTTAGGTCACTTTGCCAACTTTCCTTATTTTAGGGTTAATCCACTTCTAATTTCTCCATTAAATTTATTATTTAAATAATTTATTTTGTATTCACTTTGAATTATAGTACACTCATCAATTCACTTTATTATTTACCTTCTAAAATCTCTTAAACCACTTTGACTACTTTGACCTTTTGGGGCTTCTAGATGACATAAGAGGGTCCTCCAACTTCGTAAGGCCATAAATCTCAAACCATGAGGAGTTATGTGACGTTCCACATACCACCGGAAATGAAATAAAATTTTCCATCCATATAGAATAGTATTACCTGAAAATATATCAAAACTCATACCATTATCCATCAAACAAACATGGGTCCATTACCCAAACATGGGTTCTCCAACTTCTCGTGGCCATAACTCTCTAACCGTGAGGAGTTATGTGACGTTCCACATACCACTAGAAATGGAATGTAAAGAACTATCCATCTAGGATAGTTTCAATGACAAATTAACTGACCTTCATCTCATTATTCCACAAATAAGCATGGGTTCTCTAACCATACTTCTAGGATAACTCAATCTGCAAAGCGTCTTCTTGTGAGGGCTTTCACCAAAAGGGGAACACTTTGGAGTTCATCCATTTCTACTTATTATCAACCATAACAAGACAATAATGAGTCATATTTACATCAAACAATCTTGGGTCCATTACCAAACCTTTGTGCTACGGGGATTTCTTAAAGGGTTGACATCAATGACACCCAACCTTAATCAACAATCACTCCCTCTAAAGAGGGACTACATCGAGCTTGTCCGTAAAGTAATCGAACTTCATCTTTGACAACGGATTTTTTAGCACATCTGCAACCTGCTCATCGGTAGCCACATATTGGAGCTTCATTGCTCCCTTCTGCAATATATCTTTGATATAGTGATACCTAATTTTGATATGATTCAAATTATCATGAAACACAGGGTTCTCTGACAACTTTATACAACTCTGGTTCTCAAACAAGATGCAGGTCACCTCCATCGCAATTTCAAATAATCCAATCAGCAATTTTTGAAGCGATACTGCTTCGTGACTTGCTCCACATGGTGCCACATACTCTACCTCAATTCTACTTATCTCATTGTATTCAACATACTCGAGCCCATAATCCACTGTACCTTTAAGGTACCTCCTCACATGTTTTACTGCAATCAGGTGAACACGTTTGGGGTCAACCATGTACTGACTCAGGGTGTTCACAGTAAAACATATACTTAGTCATGCATTCGTCAAATACATCAATGAAACCACCATTTGCTTGTATAATGTAACTTCCACAATCTCTAAATTTGTATCCTGCAACAACTTCATATTTGATACCATAGGTGTAGTCATTTCCTCGCAATCCAATATCCTGAACCTCTTCAAGATTTCCACTGCATACTTCTCTTGACCTAGGAATATTTAACTAAGTTTTTTCCATACCTCCAGTCCCAAGTAATAGTGCATCATACCAATATACTTCATATCGAACTCAGATGCCAACTCCCTATGTCACTAAAAACCCTAATTGCTCAATCTGCCTCATTGGTTTCTCCCTCTGTGACTATGTGACAATAATTCCATTTTCCAAGGAACACAACATCATGATAACCACCACAAAAACACATTGACATAAGATTCATGTGATCTCAACTAAAGATGATTTTTCATTGTTTCTTATGTCCATCTTGATCACTCCTCACAAAATACTTGTGTTGATCTTGATCTTCTTCTCTGTCAGGTTCTCTACCTGAGCCCTAAACTCTTAGAATCTGTTGAATACCTTATCCTTGGTCTTCATGAATAAGATCCATGATTGTCACATAGTATAATAATCTCGGTAAACTGTCATGTACCTAGAAGCACCACAATATACTAACTAGGTATCCATGGTAACTTTCTTTCAAAAACCTTATCCATTACTCCCTGTGGTTTATCCAATATAAAGTCGACATCCAATATTTATCCTTCCATTCCCTCTTTCACCAATTTGCTGCACTATTATATTACTGCTTTCTTCGGGTCTTCTGTCATGTAAGAAAAAATAACCTTTGCCAATAAGCATTGTAAACGATGGATTTTATCTATTGCATTAGATGAATAATTATCGACGACTTTCCATGTTTAGAACAAGAAACTATTTGCAACTTTTGTCCAGTCCTTGGAATTCTCCATATTACACCATTATCTGGTGGAAAGACTCTCCATTTTTTTATGAGTTCTGTAAGTGGATCCTTAATCCCCTTTTCCAACACCTGATACTACTCACGTTTATCCCAAATGTTTTGTAGACTTTGTCATCTCCCTGATTGAGTGATTTGACTTTCTCATTTAAACTATCAACAAATTTCACGTATTCCCATGTTTGAATGAAGATTGGATAACATTTTCCATAACTTCAGAAGAATAATCATCACTGTCGTGATAAAAGTAGATCACAAAATGGATCATTGACATTGAATTTTTTGTTATCTTTCCACAAATGTGCCTTTTCTTCACTAGCAAATGTCCCTGTCCCAACTTCACCTTATGTAGTCCCTGTTTCGAGTCTTATTAAGTAAATCAATTCATGGGGACTACGCTTACCCTCATATTGGCCTTGGTCCATATAATTTTCTACTTTCCTCAAGCCCCATATATTAGCTATCCACAGGTTGGAGGCCCTCTCTCCTGGCATTAGTATGATCTCCAAGAAGATAGATGATAGAAAATGTTTTACAATGGTCGATATCAAAACTATCAAAGGACCTTGAAAGAAAGACCAATTGAGTTTGTTGAGTGGCACCCTGATTTTTTGCCTCCAATGTTGTAGATTAAATAATAATGAAATTGAATCTGAGTATGGGTTGAACTTCTCGATAATACTAACACATTGTTTTTTTCTTTATATCACGAATTCTTTTCTCCCGAATTCTTTTGTTCCTAACCAATAGGAATGTCAAGAATACATTGATATCATCATGTGCATCTTCAATACTTATACTTTGAAAATACTCTTAAGCTATAAATATCACCCCACAAAGCGAAATTCATTCTTCTAATGCAAGCGATGATCCATCTGATAAGGACGATTGTAAACTAACCAACAATCACAAACTGAGAAAATGTTCTTTTATTCACTCGATTGAGTGAATTGTAATATGAAATTGAATGTATCTCCATTTAATGACATAATCCAACATTTTATTACGTGATCCTTAGTATTGTTACACTCTCGCTTCTCACATGGATTACAACAACACGAGAGTGTTGAAGGAATCTTTTTGAGACATGATCTTATGAATGCTTCTATCGATCATGGCCGCATGGATTAATAAAAGAAGAAAATATATAATCATTATGAATAGGATATTGTCGGACACTATGGACCATTCTATTTCATACCATTTGATATTCATATTAAATTCGGGAGGAGGAGCACACGATAATTCATTTGGCTTCCTCACTTTCCAAACAGAATGAAGCCCAGAGAAAATATTGAGTATTATACTCAATGCCAATGTTGTAAGATCACTCACGGCCATAGTATAGCCTGAACAAACCATTCCTAGAAGCAAATAAACCATGACCACGAACATCATAAGTCTTCCACTATCAATCACCAGTTGATTTTTAACCAAAATGGCCACCACCTCTTTTGTTTTGTAGTTGATGCATGAATATACATTGATATGTGAATAATCAATAAAAGAGAGCAAGTGGATAATAAAGACACTGAGAACAAGAACATGTCCTGGAATCCAAATATCCCTCCTCTTCCACACCTTCCACACATCATATAAGAGAAAAGAAACTATTGGAACTAACCAAATGCACCAGGCTACTAGATCTTCTGTCCTGGGAAGAATTATAATGTGCACTTGTTTTCCATATTTATTACACCCAAGGAATTTCTTCGACGAGGGCGTATCCATTGTACTTTGAAGATACAACGATGGGATTTTTGTTTCTGAGTCCATATTTACAATAGATGGCTTCAGATTTTGGGCATGGAACCAACTTTGTAGCGACATGTGCCACTGCTCATGACACATATTCCTTCATTGCTCCCATTTGTCTCACTATTCAGATCAATCTCTCCCACTGAATCCAAACGAAAGATATCTCTCTTATTTTCCCAAGCCCTCCTGTGAGGGAGTTAGAAATGTTCTCGCTTTGATACCATGTTGATTTTTCAAGAGAGATGATTATTGTATATAT